>CAJQUW010010277.1:134549-406892 GCA_907163375.1 Prostheceraeus crozeri
GCAGATTTAGACAAAATTAATAATCATTTAGAAAATTGGATAGAGATTTGGGGGTCATCAAAATTTAGTACGACGTTAAAAATTATAACAACTACTTCATCACACACTTGTAATTTAGAACCCATTCTACATTTGGAACAAAATAAAAATTATCAAATTGCATTGACTAGTTTCTCTACATTTAACACTATTCAAAACGTTATCAAAGATGTGAATGATCAATTTAGATATTCTACTGATAAGGCAAAACAAAAACGGAAAATACTAACTCTTCTTCCTGGTTCTTACGAATTGAAACAATATCAAATGAAATTAAGAGACATTTAGGTATATCATTTAAAGATAAGAAACAATTACTTTTGCAGTTGAACCGGCAGTTAATAAATTTTCTCTTACTTTAGACGAAAATCATCAAGTTGATTTTAATCATGATAGATCATTGTCAAAGCTATTAGGATTTAATAAACAAACCTATAGTCAAGGTTATCATTTAGGTGAGAAGATTCCAAAAATAACTGAAATAAATTCAATTGTTGTACATTGTGACATTATTGAAGGAGGATATATAAATGGTAAATTATCAAATTTAATATTCAGTTTTCCAGCTTTTACTGTACCCATTGGTTATAGATTAAATGTAATTCCACAAACATTAATATATTTTCCTATTACAAGAAAAACTATTAACAACATTGGCATTAGAATCACTGATGAGAAAGTACAAGAAATAAATTTTGGAGGTGAAGAGATTATGATAGATCTTTTGGTTCGGGAGGTATAAACTCCCACGCGAAGCTAGAGAAGTTTAATTTTCTTCTTCTTCTTTAGAAACAAAAAATAAAAAAAATAAAAATAAATTTTTTTATTAAAAAATGAGTGAAGTGCTACCATTAAATAAAAAAAAACTTAAATTTAATCATCATCCAAATTTATCTAATAAAGTTTTGTCAGTTATTTGTGGAAGATCAGGTTGCGGAAAAACGTATCTATTATTTAAAATTTTAACGACTCCAAATTTTTTGGATTATAACAATCTTATAATTTATACAACAACGGCAGAACAACCCGTCTATCAATTTTTAAAATATGGATTTGAAAATAATCTTAAAAAAACAGCAATTGCTTCATTATTCAAAGAATATGAAAAATCTGAAGATGAAGAAGAAATAAGTTCGTGGTGTGAAGAAGCAGCAAAAAATAATCAGTTAGTAGAATCTAATAAAAATAACCATATAAAGATACAATTAATAGATGATAGTGGTAATATGCAAGATCCTAGTAAACTAGATAAAACAATGAAACATTGTGTAATTTTTTGATGATTGTGTTAATGATAGAAATCAGTCAGTTCATAGAAATTATTTCACAAGAGGTAGACATAATAACTGTAGTGTATTTTATTTAACACAAAGTATGTATTCATTAGACGGAAGTGTTATTAGAAAGAATGCAAATATATTTATACTATTTGAAATAAATGCAAGAAACTTAAGTGATTTGTTAAGAGATTTATGCGTAAGAAATAAAGATGAATTTAAAACAATCGTGTAATAATGCTTGGTCAAAAGATTATGGCTTCATTACAATTAATATTGATAAAAAATTCATGAAAGAGTTATCGAAAATATTTTCGCAGAGGAGTGATAAAAATATACAAATATAGTGTTACAATATTGTTTTTATTTTATATATATATCAAATTTGTCTATCTTAGAAATTAGAAAATTAAAAAGGTTCAGTAGTTATTCCATCAGGTAAAATTTTTCTTTTATCATCAAATGGATCTAATGCTAATTTATGTTCTTCTTTTAAATACATGTTATGTTTTTTTGAATTAAGTCTATAATTACATGCTGTTTTTATTTCATTATTAAATAATGCATTTTTATAATCTTGAAATGTTATTTGATTAGCCACTGATGCCTTTGAAATTCCTTTTAATGTTTTATGTGTTTTAATATTATTAGTTGTATCATAACAGTAACATTTAGATTTTAAAAATATAGCTTCTGTTATGAAATCTTCATTTCCTTCTAATTCATCTTTTACTTTACAATAAATCAGAAGGATGAATGATATCTTTTATTTTATCTATGTTCTTCATCAAGTGTAGAATTATACGGTTATTGTTAATTCTAAGAAAACAGAATCGTTATCTGTAAAGTGTAATTTATATTTTTTAACATAAGCATGTGCTAAATAATAATATATAAAACTATATATAAATAGTTTAGCTAATTCTAATATAGTGAAACCAATGAAATTAAACTTATCATGTTTTACGCTGATTCGACGTAAATGTACAGCACATAGTTCATCACTAAATCTAGTAGTTCTTTTATATGTAGGTTTCCTTGTTAAATTTTGAAATCTATCTTTATCATAAACTATTTCAATATTTTGTCTATTACGCACATTTTCTAAAGTCTTACCATAAAATGCATTATTCATTAATTTGAAGAACACGTTTCCAAAATCATCTTTATTTCTTTTAGCTATTTTACGTTTTTCAATATTGAACTCTATATAATTTTTTAACCACCTAGATTTTTGATAAAATAGTTTTCGATGTATTTTGGTGAGAATCATTCCATGATCTAAATACCAATCTAGCATTCTTCCTTCAACAACATACTTTCCTTTATTGCTTTGTGTTAACATAAGTTTTTTTGTTGGCCTATATTTCTTAGGAATTAAAGATTTTTGATAATCTGAAAAATCTTCTATATTAGGAATTTTGTTTTCGGGACAGAAAGGAAAATATTTTGTTTTATCTTTTATTTCATCAGGGTATACTAAATCAACTTCATATATATAACCAAAATTATTTTCACCATCATATGTTCTTTGATAATCTAGAATATTACACCATGACATTTCACCTGTTGGTAATTCTTGTATCATGCAAGAAGAATATAAGCTATTAAAATCATAATATAACAAATAGTTTTCTCTCATGAATTCATCAATTGCATTTTCACGTTCTACTCCTTCTCGTTTCGTTCGAAAAATTTCTAATATTTTTTCTTTTTCTTCTGGAGATAAAGGTTTCATTATTCCATATTCTTGTGGATTTACTTTCTTATTATAACATTTAACATATCTATTACCTAAAACTGATGAAACTCCACCTCTAATTCCAGATTCAAAAATAATAATTTATCATATGTATTTTCTTTATAATGTTTAAGTTTAACATTTGTATGTTTTAATCCTGCTAACCATGTTAAACCTGGTGTAGAATAACAATAACATGGATCTATTCCGTAATATTCTAAACACATATCACGAAAGTTTTCAAAAAGATCAGCTAGTATTAATACATCTATCTGTAGATATTTCATTGTATAATCATACATTGTTTTACAATTTAACTCTCTCCAATTTTTTTCAGCTTCTGCATAGTCTTCGTCAGATAATTTTGATTGTTTTAATGCTGATTTAAATTTATTTATTGGAGGAAGTTGTTTTTCTTCCATAATTTTATTTACAGAATTAAAATCTCCAGTTATATCAGTCTTCGACTGTGAGCCGCAGGCTATATACTCATACGGAAATATGCCTTTTAAAGGTTTTAAATTATATTTATTTAATATTTTACATTGTTCAGATTTCAAAGTTTTTCCCATAACATCTAATGAATAAGGAGTAAAAAATCTAAATGCATCTAAAATTCTAATGCAACCTAATTGCATTGAAAAATATTCTTCCTCTGTTTTACATAGTACATTTATTTGTTGTTGTTGTAATTTTTCAGATGAAAATAAATCTTTCATTACTAGATGGAAATCATATTTAGAACCATTATAGAAATATAAAGGAACAAAGTTATATTTAAATTTATTAGCATTAAGATTACAAGAATTATGTGCTGCACCTCTATATAATCCATTTAGATGATCATGATCTTTTACCTTGACGGCAGAGCCGTCGCTTCGCTTGTCAAGATATCTACCTTTGCCATTTTTATAATTTTTTGTAAATTCTCTTCCACAGTAATAACATTTTGTTTCATTAATAAAATTTAATTTTTCTTTTTCTGTTAATGGCATCATCGGTATATTTGTTTCAAGCAATTGTGAAAAATAATTTTGTAATTCTTCTACTTTCTTTGTAAACATTTCTGAACTATCTTCACCATAGTATTGAAAATATTCTGATTTAAATAATTCAGGATAATTTGAATGAATGTACATTCCCCAACATAATGGTTTTTGTTCAAATAAATATTTTTCTTCATTTGTTCAGATGCACTTTTTTCATAATTAAAAACCGAAGGTTCTAATTGGCCCGTACCATTTTCAGAATTATCATTTTTAGAATCGGGTGAAGCCCTGGAACTTTCCGTTCGATTTTGTGTCATATTGACATTATATGCTTCAAAATCACAATAAATAGTAAAGGGTACTTTATTTTTAAAATACCATTTATTATATTCTAAATAATCATCTTTTGGAAATGTGTTTCTGACTGCTTCATTTTGTTGGCAATTCTCCAAATGTCTATTCATTTCTTCTTTAGTTCTAAAACTTGTCATACATTGAAGACAAGGAAAATTTTATTATCTGAAGTTTTTGTAAATATAGAAACATCTTTACACAATATAAAATGTCCCTGATAAGATAATATATTCGCTTGTGCTGGTTGTTTTGACTGTTCTAGTTTTTCAAATTTATCTTGATATATTTCATGTGTTTCATTAATTTCTTTTGTAATATTAAATGTATTTTGATGATAATTTTGATTTAATATTTGTAGCTGATAAATATATTCTTTATCATATTGTTCTTTATATTGTTGTAGACATTTTTTTAAACATTCATTTATTTTTTGATTGGTTTCATTTTCTTCATTATTTAATTCTTTATTATTTTCTTCATTTAATTTTTGAATTGTTTCTATCTTATTTTGATATTTATGGTGATATTCTTGTAGTAACATTTTTGTTTGTTGTTGATAATCTATTTTACATTTTTGTAAACTTTTATTTAAATTTTCTAATTTTTGTTGATATTCTGAAGATAAAGATGAATATTTGTAATTATAATCATCAGTACGTCCTTTATAATTATTATGATTAATCATTATTGGTGATAGTGTTTTAACAAGTTCAAATTTTTCAGTACATATTATATTTCCTTGGTAAAAAAATATTATGATGCATGTAATTTCCTCTATCATTATATACTATTTCTGATTGGCATAAATTTTTATTATTCAAATAAAATTTTTTTGAATCTGAGTAAAGTGGAGTAATTTTACCAATAGAAACATAATTCACATTTAATTCAAAAACATTTACTTCTATTAAATTTTTATTCTTTTTATGAAACTTTATTAACCTATTATAATCATATGGAAATTCATCTAAGCCATCAGAAAGATCAAATTCATTTATGTATTCTTCTTTATTGTAATGACTTAGTCTTTCTTTGTGATATTTTGCAGGATGTAAATGTGCTATAATACTCCACAGAAAACAATAATCATCTTCATTTTTTATGTTGATTATTTGTGGTGAACTGAAAGGTAAAGAAACATAACTACCACCAGTATTATTTTTATATTTATCAATTACTATTTTCTTAGATAGTATTTTAACAAATCTCCAACCAGATTCACGTAACTGGGCTTCAATTATACAATTTTCTAATTTAAGTATCATCGATTCAAATATGGGTTGTATATCATTTACATTATGAATTTCTTGTGAATTTGTAAAATGTCCTTGTATTATTTCTTCAGGAATTCCATCAGGTCCATTTTTTGTATAAAGTACTTCTACATTCATATAACATTTGAAAGATTTCTTAAATATATTATAAAAGTTGGTTAGAATATCAGAAAAAGTTTTATCGGTTTCATTATATTCAACCGATTCATTAAATAAATATTTTATATCTGTTACGGCTTCATCAAATTCATCTATTTCGTTAAATTCATCAGTATCGCTAAATAAATATCTTCCATCTGGTACGGGCGAAGCCCTAGAACCTTCCGTTTGTATGGTCTCATCTTCACTATTAAAAACTTTTTTATATTCCGAATGTGAATAATCATCAAACATTTTTTTAACTTTTATATCAGTAGGCAATGTTTCTAGATAGTTTTTATAACTATTTAATTTTAATATATTTCCTTCATCAACTCGTTCTACATTTTGTAAATGCAATTTACTATTTAAATGAGATTGATAACTTCTTTTTGTTTGCAACTTTTTTTTACATAAGACACAATAAAACTTGGTATTTTCCATTTTTTTTATTTTTTTAGAGAAAATTTAAGAAAAAATTTGTGTTTTAATTTTAGATATAAACATTCTAATATCAAGGACTTGAGTGTTATTTTATATTATTATATATTTCACGTTCTTTAGTTATTTTTTTCTTTATCACATTAAGTTTTATCACATTAAGTTTTATCATATTAAGTTTTATCTTATTAAGTTTCATCATATAATGTTTTATCAAAAGATAATTTAAATTTTTTTTCACTAACTATTGATTCATCATCATCATCATCAATTGTTTCTTCATCATCATCATAAATTGTTTCTTCATCATCATAAATTACACTTTTTGGTATAGGATGCCCTTCCATGATAGGATACCATTCTCTTATTGGAATATCTAATTCTAAATTACATCTTTTATCTGTTAATAATATAATAGAGAAAAATATTGGTCTTTGATCTCTTTTGGAAAATTTAATAACACCACCATAATCTGAATCACTTTTAGTTTTTGTTAAAGATGATAAAATTTTAAATTGATTAGATGTAAATCCTAATTTAAATTTTGTAGACCCGACACATAGTTGTCTAACAGTATCTTCAACTATGCCATCATTATTATTTTCAATTGTAAGAAAATGAAATTTAGATAAATTTTTATAATTACTAATATTTTTATAATCTTTTTACCATTTACACCTTTTTCAGATGTTACAGAATCATCATTATTATGATAAGATTCTCTAAGATCGGGCAAAGCCCTAGAACCTTCAGTTCGTTTATTATGAATATGATTATGGTCATTGTTAATAGTATAAGGTGTAGACCACATATAAATTTTTTCTTGTTGAGCTAAGCCATTTATGTAAGATTTTAACAAATTAATATTTAAGTTTGAATATAATCGTATATACGTATCATCATCATATCTTTGGGGCATTTCTAATGTTTCTTGTTTATAAATTGTGTCTCTATAATAAGCTTGACATAATAATTCTTCATTATGTTTTTTACTCTCTATGTGAATGTTATATTGATTTTGATCGTCAACAAATAATCTAATTTTTTCTTTCGAAAAAGATTTTAATTTTTTAACTAATTCTTTAATATTGATATAATTAATAATTTTAGTTTCTATCCAATCAGTATTACTAATTGGTAACACTGCTCTAATAAATCCATAAACATTATTATGACCTATTATAACCATATTTTCTTTATTTAATTCCACATAAGCTACATCATTATATTTACTTACAATCTCCATAAATTTAATAAATGGATCCCCCGGAAATAAACAATAATTAGTTTCTATAGAAGGTAAACCTTTAGTCTGTTCTCTAAATATTTCGGCTTGTAATTGAAATAAAATATTAACATCTATACATGGATTATTATTATTATTATTATCAAAACATTTATTTTCAAATCCCGTTGATCTCGTCGAATAAGAAGAACAGGATGATGCGGGCGAATATAATTTTTTTAAATTTGGATTTTCCATTTTTTTATTTTTATTAGAAAAAATTTTATTTTTTTATTTTTATTAGAAAAAAATTTATTTTTTTATTTTTATTAGAAAAAATTTTATTTTTTTACTTTTATTAGAAAACATTTTATTTTTTTATTGTTAAAAAATGATGTTACCAAATGTTGGTGGAGGTGCATATATCCCGAATAATCGTGAATTAGAAATAGAGATAGAAAATTATATTATGAAAACTGGAGACGTTTTATCTGGTCCATTGAATCTTTCTATTCTTCCACAACAAAATACAGAGTTAACAAATTAACAATATGTTGATACACAAATCAATGATTTAAAGGAAAAATATATAAACGATGTTTTGGTTCAACTGATGAATGAATTAAAGTTGCTAAAACTTAATGACAAATCATTAAACGAAAAATTATTAAAACTTGATAAAAAGGATAGAGAGCTAGAAGCAGATATAGCAAAACTTTTTAAAAAGATTTCAGAACAATCAAAAATTTTAATATTACTTTCTATAAAGTTAAAATCTGCAGTCATTAAAAATAAACATCAGATAAAAATGTTAAAAGAACAATTAGAAGATGAAATAGAAAAACTTCCTGAAAGAATTAAAAAAAATTTAAAGCAGTTACAAACTACATTCCAAAAAAGTGTTGATGAATTAAGTTCTAAAATTACTCAACAAATGAAAAAGATGAATAGAATAATAAATGAAGTAAACTCGCTTAATCAAAGAGTTGATAAAATGAAAACTCTTAAAATCAATTTAGAAAATGAATTAAAGAAAAATTTACAAGAAAACTCTAAAGAAAATAAAGAACAGTTAGATTCTGTTAAAAGACAGTTAGATGTTCTTAAAATTAAGTTAAATGCACTTAAAACGGCGTTGAAGATGAATCAGGTGAAAATGCAAGTTAATAGAAAAGAAATTAAAGTACATCACACGCTGCTTGACGCAATAGATAAAGTGCAACAGGCAATTAATAAAGTTATCTCAAAGTTGTTGTCCTTTCACAAACGTAAATCTTGATCGACGAAGTCTTGGGTTTCTAACCTATCGGAGCGAAGCTCCTCGAGGCTTTAGCCGAACGTAGATATTTTTCCCAAAAGTCAAATTTAATCCTAAAAAATGCCTATAATTTATAAACACAATCTTAAACATTTTGCATCAAATAATAAAATTGCTCATGAACCATCTCAGAAACCTGTGTACCATTATGATAGTGTAGAAACTGTCGGAACACAAAAGTTCCTAGGCACCGCAGGTGCCGTCCAAAAAGAAGGGGCTGGCATCTTTTCTGGTATTGGAAGTATCGTTAACTTAATTAAAAATAATAAAGATTTGATTACATCTGCTGCAAAAGGAGCAGCTGCTATAGGTAGTACAGCTAGTGCAATATCAAATGCTGTCAAGTCTCAAAACGAATTAAAACAACTAGAAGCTATTCGTAAACTTAGGAATGATTCTGAAGAACTAAAAAATTTAAAAAAACTTTCAGAGGAAACAAAAAACAAAATTGCTAACATAGCTGTTGGGGAAACCTTGAGGAGCGGAGCTCCGTCTAATAGTAAACATAATGAAAATAAAAATAATAAAAAAACAATTGAAGAAATAAGAGGAAATGGCGTGAGTAGCAACCTTCGGTTTAACCAGCAAAGCTGTAGCGGAGCTCGTCTAGCAAAATTCTAAAATATATTTTTTAGTAAAATTTTTTTAGCAAAATTATTTTAGCAAAATTATTTTAGTAAAATTTTTTTCTGTCTGTGAGAAAAAACAAAAAGTCAAATTATTTTTTATAAAAATGTCTTCGCTTATCGAAAATAAATTTAGATTAGACGATCCTCCGTTCGTCAGTTATAATCAAAAAAAGAATGACTATATAAGAATTGCTATGAATCCCGGATCTTCCAGTAGAGTAAATACTGGAGGTGATTTAATTTTTGAAGTTGATAATCAGCAGAGTTATTTATATCTACCTGATTCATTTTTACACTGTGAATATTCTTTGTATAGTGATGCCAATTTTACAACACCATTACCAGAAACCGATAATATTGCACTAGAGAATAATTTCTTTCCAAGATTATTTACACAAATGCGTTTAGATGTTGCAACTCAAAATATAGAAACAATAAGTGATTCTCCAGGTGTAATTGATACAATGCTTAGATTTGTAACAATTGGTGAAAATAATAAAAAGTATGAAATCGAAGGTTGGTTTCCTGATACTAATGATGGTATAATTGTTGATGATTTAACTCACGCTGGAACAGATGCCGCAGGAATTGTGAAAGATGTAGAAAATATTGCAAAACATTTAAATAAAACAAATAATGATGCATATAAAGAAAGACGTGAATTTAACAAAAAAAGTAAACAGACAGTAAATTGGTCATTGTCTCCATTATTCGGATATTTAGATTATGATAAAATATCATATCAATTAAAATTTAAATTAATAATTCATCGTACAGCAAATAATGAATTAATCTTTTTTGGTAAGACTGGGAAAAAAGCATATTTAAAAATTGATAGACTTGAATGGTGGATTAAGCATATTACTCCTAGTTTAGAGGTTGAAACAGCTATTGCAAAAAGATTAAATACTAACAAACCAATTCCAGTAAATTTTCTAAAGCGTACTGCTAGTTCAGTAACTTTTTCCGAACAAAGATTTAACTGGCATTTTACTAGAACTGCGAATACTCCAAGATATTTATTACTAACATTTCAAAGAAATAATTCTCCAAGTTTTGATAAGAACAACAATATTTTTCATATTAATACAATTCGAAGTTTACAAGTTTCATTAAATCAAACCCGATATCCAATTGATCCATTAAGATTCGATGATACCAATAATCAATTTATGGAAGGATATGATTCTTATCGAAATCTTTGTATAGAATTTGGAGTTGAAGCACAATTAACTCCTGGAGATTGGAGACATTTATATCCTGTTTTCTGTTTCGATTTAAGTGCACAATCTGAAGATATTATCAAGACTGGCTGTGATGTAACAATTAATATTGAAAAAAAAGATTCCACAACTTCATTGATGGCTTATGGTTTATTGCTAGAAGATGTAAAATATTCTATTGAAATTCTTAATGGAAAGATGGTAAGGATAAGTTAATTAAAATGTTTTCATAACTAGAATAGATTAAAAATTCTTAACTTAAAATTTTTCATAACTAGAATAGATTAAAATTTTTTTGGTAACTTAAAATTTTTTAGTAACTTGAAATTTTTTAATAACTAGAATAGATTAAAATTTTTTGGTAACTTAAATTATTTTGGTAACTTGAAATTTTTTCATAACTAGAATAGATTTAAATTTTTGATAACTTAAAATTTTTTTATTAAAAATGTCGCAAGCGAAAAGTAATATTAATAATAAAACTGTTGAATTAAAATTACGTAATATTGTTGACAAAAATACCCCTAAAACTATTACTATTAATAAAAAAAAGTATTACATAAGTAAACCAATGATAGAGAATATTCAATTACAAGAAGAAAAGAATGGCGGGATTCTCCCATTAATTCCACTAATAATAGGTGGCATAGCTGCAGCAGGAAGTGTTGCAGGTGGGACAGCTGGTATTGTCCAAGCAGTAAATAAAAATAAATCAGAGAAGGCAGCATTAGAAGAACAAAAACGTCATAATAGAGAGTTAGAGAAAGTTGCTAGGGGTGAAGGAGTAGTAGATAATTTTATTAGTAAATTAAAATTAGTTGATGAAGGAAAACGAGTTCTTAAAAATATTCTCCACAATGTTGATGATTTAATTGAAATTAAAGAAACTAAAGATGGTTCTGGAATATATCTAAGTCCTAGTATGATAAGGTAATAACCTCAGAACCTTTGGTTCTTTTCGGTAAAACAATTATTTTATTTTATCTTTTAAATTTTTTTTATCTTTTAAAATGAATTCTAAAAATTCCGAAAATTTAATTAAATTAAAAATTTCTAATTTAGATTTATTGAATTATCTATTAAACAAAAATAAAAACTTAAATTGTAAAATTTATGAAGGTAACGACGACAAACAAAGTTTGGCTACTACCTACGGTGGTGACATACAAAAAACATTAGAAAACTTTCCTGGATTTATTTGGAGTAAATATTCGAAAGAAAAACATCTTCCTGGTCATTCATATACCGGTCCAGGAACTCGATTAGATATAAGACTAGATGAGAATAATAATCCGAAACCAGGTGAAGAACCGATAAATAGAGTAGATGCCGCAGCTTACAGGCATGATTTAGCTTATCGAAATCATGATCTAAGTTCTCGACATGCAGCTGATAAGAAGATGATTCAAGAATTAGATAGTATTCAAAATCCTACATTTAGAGAAAAAATTGAAAGAATGTTTGTTAAGAAAGCTTTACAAGCAAAAATATTATTCGGCCAGGGTTTAAATGAAACGACAGCTAAGCTGTCTGAGAGCAACGCTCGAACTAATAACTCTGAGAGCAACGCTCGAACCTACGCGTCTGAAATTCATAAAGAATACAGAAGGCCTAAATATTTATTGAAAGTAAAAGTATTTAATAAAGATGATATTTGGAGTGCTGATCTTATTCATATGCCGAATGAAAGGGACTACAAATACGCATTGACCGTTATAGATTTATATACACGATACGCTTGGGTAAAACCTTTAAAAAATAAAAGTGGTCTATCAGTTAAATATGCGTTTGAAGAAATCTTTAAAGAAAGTAAGAGAAAGCCAAAAAAATTGTTTGTTGATAAAGGGTCGGAATTTTATAACCGAAACGTTCAGCCACTATTTGAAATAGACGAAAGTCATCGCCAAGGCTCAGTTTATTCAACTGAAAATGCAGGGAAGGCCGTAGTGATAGAAAGATTCAGTCGGACGTTAAAAAATAAATTATTCAAGAAATTTACTGAGCAAAGAAATCAGAAATGGTTGAAGATATTACCAGGAATTGTAGAAGAGTACAATAATAAAGTTCATTCTGGTATTGAAGAAACTCCAAAGAATGCTTCTGACGACCCTGATTTGATACGAAAGAAAATATTCGAGAATAATAATTTGAATGAGAGTAATCCGAATTTGCAGAAACTTAAGCCGAAATTTAAAATTGGAGATAGAGTTAGAATATTTAAATATAAGAATAAATTTGAAAAAGGCTTTGTTGGCTATTGGACTAAAGAAATATTTGAAGTTTGCAAAATAAATCAAAGTTATCCGATTACTTATGAAATTAAAGATTTAGATAATGAGGATATCAGAGGTCGTTTTTATCAAAATGAATTACAGAAAACAGAGCTTTAACCTTTAGGTGGCGCTTTAGCTAGCTTCGCTTGAGTTATAGATTGTTTAACTCTAACATAATATCTAGAAATGGTACTCCTTTTTGTAATTTGTACAAAACGTATAAACATAATTGTCCACAATAGGTAGTGCCTGGTGTTTGAATTTGAAACGTATTGTATGTTCCCGTTCCAAGTAATTCTTTTACTTCATTTGTAGGGGGCAAACCGTATGAATCAAAATAATAGTTCTCAGCCTCCGGGCGGTCAAAATAATAGTTCTGCTGATGATTTTTAACGCCTGCTGACCAATGTACACCTTTTTCATTTGACGTATGAAGATTTGTTATGAAATTTACAGTTATTGATGGCCTATTTTTTAGGAATTGTAATTCATCCCTCATCAATATGTGAAAATTCTTTATTCCTAATCGATTAGCGATTTTCTTTAGGTCGAAATTCGTTGTCGTTTGTGTTCCATATAATTTCAAAAACTCATTTATGTTGCTCATTTTATAATAAAAAAATTTCTTAAGGGACCCCTAGAAGTCAGAGGGGGGGTATTGATTTAAAACTGGTCTCTAATGATGTCTTTCTTTACTACTTAGTCAGAAGGGGTATTGATTTAAAACATTTTTATAATGATGACTTTCCTTACTACTTAGTCAGAAGGGGGGGGTATTGATTTAAAACTGGTCTCTAATGATGTCTTTCTTTACTACTTATTCAATTTTGAAATGATTTAATTTAATCTAAATTTAAACGTTACATTGTTGCATTGCATTAGTAGAGTAGATGTTTCGCACATATTTTATCAATAGTAATTCATTACTCATCAATATGTGAAAATTCTTTATTCCCAATTGCTTAGCAAACTCATTTAAATCGAAATTTAATGTGGTTTTGTTTGCCGTATATTTTTAGAATGTCTCTAATGTTTCTCATTTTAAATGGAATAAAATCTATTTCAGAACTTTCTCAAAAGAATTAGCGTGTAGCAGCTGCTAAAATTGTTTCAGCTGATAGGGGTGAAGGAAATCACAGACAATAGCGCATAATGCGAGTTGTGAAATCTCATTCACACTATGAGAACAAAAGAACAAATACAATCTAAACACAATAGACATATGAGAGAGAAGAGAAATGAATGAGCATTTCTCTTCATTTTGGGTTTCCATAACAATCATTCATGCGACATTGCTTTGAATGGAAAAATACACCAACTGTCGCGCCGATGTCAGAAAGTTTGTCGATAAAGTTGTCGACATGGTTCGATAGTTGGTGTATTTTTCCATTAGCGTTCAAGGTCATTCTATTAAAAGCATATGGGAATTATTCTCATTGAAGACAAGCAATTGTTTTAAAGAATGCATGTCATTGTGAATACAATATTCCTGTAACAGACAGGAACGAGAGAGAGAAAGAAAGAAAGAAGACACGCTGCTCCGTAAAAGTTTAATTGAGATAACGAAGGATATATTCTTGAGGTTCCTTCCACTTTTGTTTCTTCCATTTCTGAAGTTCCTTCCATTTTTGTTCCTTCCATTTCTGAAGTTCCTTCCACTTTTGTTTCTTCCATTTTTAAAGAAATATTTTTAGTCACATGATATATTTTAAAAACCTGAAAGATGGATAAAATTCATGAATTTGAAATTCTCAAATTTGAGATTCTTAACTTTTATGATTTTTCGGTGTCCTGGAACGGTCATGATTTAAGCGAGGGTGAAAATTGTAATTCTCAAATTTGGAATTCTCAACTTTTATAATTTTTTAGTGTCCTAGAACGGTCATGATTTTCAAGGTAAAAATTGTAATTCTGAAATTTGAGATTTTGAAAAATTTGAAAATTGGGTATTTTTAAAAACGCCCAAATTTGTGAATTTAGGTCTTCATAACCTGAAAAAGGGTTCAAATTCATGAATTTATGTCGTTTTTAAAAAGTACCATTTTTTCAAAAATGGTACTTTTTGAATGGACTAAATTCATGTATTTAGGTCTTAAAAACCTGAAAAAGGGTTCAAATTCATGAATTTATGTCGTTTTTAAAGATACTATTTTTTTGAATTTTATGGTGGCCTGGAACGGTCTTTTGCCCATTACTAATGAAAAACGATATTGTGCAGTTTTTATCTGATGTACCTTCGCCTTCGGTATCTACTTTTGTTGGTTTTTTGCGCGAGTGCTTCGATAAATATGCTCCGCTGCTCAGTAGAAGAGTTTATCCGAAGAAAACTTCTCCTTGGTATAAGTTGATATCGAGTGAATTCCAATTGCGAAAGAGAGAGAAACGACGTGCTGAGAGAAAATGGCTAAAATCCAAGTCTGAAGCTGATAAGCTAGCTTTTAGGGTTGCAAAGCGAAGTTTATGTGAACTTGTGGATGATGCAAAGATGAATTACTATACTGCTAAGTTTAATCTGTGTTGTGATGATGAAAGCGTGTATAGACTTCTAAATGAACTTATTGGTAAATCATCGCCAGATACGCTTCCATCGAAGTATTCAAGTGAACTTTTACCCAAGGTATTTGGCGATTTTTTCGCTAATAAGATCAATGTTGTTCGTAATGATCTATTACAACAAGACTCGCAGGACGATTATCTTGGGTCGAGACAAGTCTACGCGTGTAGGCCGCCTTCGCTCAGTGTGTTTTCTGAATTAACCACGGATGACTTTTATGTTGTGATCAAGGAAAATGGGGTTAAAAGCTGTGATCTTGATCCTCTCCCAACACGAACATTCCTTCTGTTCTCGGATATTTTCTCCCCTATTTTGGTCAACATCATTAATGACTCATTAAAGACGGGTTTGGTACCAGATATGCTGAAGGTTGCACATGTGAAACCTCGTCTGAAGAAGTGCAGTATGAACCATGATGAGCTGTGCAATTATCGGCCTATATCAAACATATCATACATATCGAAGTTATTGGAGTGTGCAGTTCTCTCACAGCTTCATGACCATTTAGAGCGGAATAATT
This sequence comes from Prostheceraeus crozeri, assembly GCA_907163375.1. Lineage (NCBI taxonomy): Eukaryota > Metazoa > Platyhelminthes > Polycladida > Euryleptidae > Prostheceraeus > Prostheceraeus crozeri. The sequence goes on from CAJQUW010010277.1 coordinate 150,545, forward strand.
TATATAATGCATATCAATCGGCTTATTGCAGTAACCACAGCACGGAAACTGCTCTGAATTTTATGTTAAACGACCTGTTCACCGCTGCGGATTCTGGAAAAGTGACCGTTTTTGTCTCCTTAGACCTCAAGTCTGCATTTGATACCATTCATCATGACATACTGCTACATCGACTACATTTTGATGTCGGTCTCAGTGGTGTTGTACTTTCGTGGTTTAAGTCGTATTTGAATGATAGATGGCAGATCATCAAAGTGAATCATCTTTATTCAGAACCCTATATCATGCCCTGTGGAGTGCCTCAGGGATCAGTATTGGGTCCGGTTCTCTTCGGTATTTATATGTCGACCCTGTCGCGTGTTCTTGACAGGCATGGTGTAAAACATCATTTTTTCGCAGATGATATATTCATTTATACGTCTACCATCCCCAGTGAAATTTGTACTGCAACCAGTTTGATTGAAGACTGCATTGATGATGTGAAACATTGGCTCACTTGCAACAGACTTCATCTGAATGAGCTCAAATCTACAGCGATTGTATTTTGTACTCCCAACCACACACATTGCTCCATTTCTCAATTGCGGATTGGTGACAGTCAGGTCAAAGTTAGCAAAAGTCAACATGATATGTAGAGCATGCTTCATTGAGATTCGAAGACTTTACTCTATCAGACACTATTTGTCAACAGAGGCGTTAAAGAAGATCGTTACCTCATTGGTGTTTACAAGTTTGGACTACTGCAATAGTATTCTCTGTGGTGTGCCATCCAAGCTACTCAAGAAATTGCAAAAAGTGCAAAATGCTTGTGTGCGTTTAGTACTTAAAGTCAATCGCCGTGAGCACATTACGCCATACCTAAAGAGGCTGAAGTGGCTTCCGATTCTTCGGCGCATTGAACTGAAGGTTGGTTGCTTGTGCTACAAAAGATGCCATTTGCGATCACCTAAGTATATGTCAAAGATGCTTCATATTCGTCGCCCGTCACGCTATCTGCGTTTATCTGAGGACAATAGTTTATTTGATGTGCCCTCCATCAAGTCAATATCTCGAGGTGGTCGGGCACTCAATTTCAATGGCCCTACAGTGTGGAACAGCATTCCTCAAGACATTCGAAATGCTAACAGCTTATTGACTTTCAAACGTTGCTGGAGAAAGATTCTCATGAACAAAGTTTTCTCTTAATTTCTTTTGACTTTATTTTTCTTGTGATTTGCATTTTTGTACTCGTTTTGCGCTGTGAGCCTCCTTTGGGTACAGCGCTATATAAATACAGCCAAATATATATATAAATATACATGTTATCTTTGAAATTACTCTTCAGTAATTCCACTTTTTTGTATTTATTCAAAATTTTTCTAGAAAATTTTGCCACTATGCTTTTTAACTTACCCTTCAAATTCTGAAGATCCCTACCTACATGCAGTGAATTGTACCAAACTAGAAACGTTTAGGTAAAATGAAAGCATGTAGCAGTTTGCAGCTTAGAAATACACAGGCCCTTGAAATTCTAGGAAGCAGTCTTCATGTAAAAAAGTGAGTTGCGAAACTTGATTGTTAACTGTAAAATTTGGAAGCAGTCGATCTTCTAAAGTTAGAATTGAATGTATGAAATTGAAATCCCAGAGAAGCTGAAGAATTAAACAATATCCCTAGCAAGTATTACTTAATCAAGCATCGTATTAAAAAATGAATTACCCGCGATTTCATTGTAGTTGTGCAGTGTATGTGTGGGTTCTGCGTCATTCTACTTGTGGGATTACGCGTCATAACCTAAAACTTCTTGACATGTCGTATGCATGCAGCATATTAATAAGTATATGCACGTTTTTATTTGCTTTTCAAGTAAATACATGTACTGAAAATGTAAATAATTCGATAAATACTTGAAGGGGGACTAGAGATAGCATTTCAATCACATGCATACAAGTAAAAGTGCATATTTTTATCAAAATTTCGAAGATGTTGACATAAAACCGGAAGCAGATAGACCTTAATTGCGATACTAGACTGATTAGTCAAAAATAATTTGTTTTTACTTCAAAGGAGGATTATAAAAATCAGAAGATCTGTGAAATTCAGGCGTCTTATCACTACCCGAAACTTATTTAACCACAGAATTAGATTGTTTTACTCTTTCAGTTTGCTAGAAGTGAAGGCTAATTCAAAAGGATGGCACATCGCGGAACGTACTGAGTGGGCAAAAAAGAATTTCTAATACCATGCAGAGGAAGTCGTGGGTCGCTTGCGGATGGCTGTGAATTCTATCAAAGTGCTTTGATTGTCACGATTGCTGCAGATTCGAAGAATTCAGATCACTGCGCACAAGTTTTCTCCATGATGCTGGTCCTTCCGAACCTTATCAAAGAAAATAGCATGCGCACGAAAATTAGTTCACCCGATGATTTCACCATCCTCTTCTCAGCATTCCTCACTAAGTAGTGAATACACTGAATGTAGCCAGACAGCGATGTGTCTTTTGGTGTGTACGAAATGATATCGCTGCACGCCACTCACTCACTGACTCTGGTGTCCAAAACCGACTGACAGCTTATTATTTGCTATTTCCAATAATAAGCGAAATACGAATTATCCATTCGAGAAGGAGCAAGTTGTCTAATTCTATTATGTGCCATTTCGATGCTACGGACAGATACGATGCTTCCATTCTATAAACCGAAGCCGCGCGCACATATGAATCTAATTCTGTGTATCATTTGCCGAACCTATCACTTATTCAACAGTTGACACGATGAAAATACTGCGTTGTCATACCAAATACTAAACGCTGCAAATTTACACTACGAAAGATATCTGAATTTGACAACGAACGCTAACCACAAAGCGAGGAGACTACGAAGCTATAACAGAGTCCGTGTCCATGAATGGCATCATTAGCAATGGAATGAAATAAAATAAACGATAGATCAAATTGCCATGCAAAAGATGTGCGACTGGCAGAATTCGAAGCTACGACCCAGGTTAATTAAACCTCTGCTCTACCAACTGAGCTACAACCACCTATAGGCGACTGCGTCAATTGGCAGGATCAAACTATCACCACCACACATCAGTTTCATAGTTTCATTAATGATTGAAACAGCAATTAACCTGGCTTATAGATAATTTTTATCAAATCTCAACAGATGTAGCCACCATAAGACATGTTTTGGCCTGTTCTATTTGCCTCATCTGTTGCAGTTAGGTTCAAACCAGTGAAATTAGATCTTGAGCTACTATAACTCTTGCGCCTGATGACCTGCTCATGCCTGATGAGGCCTAACAGGCTGAAACGTGTCTCGCGGTTACATCTGTTGAGACTTGATACGATTGGGAACATTTGACAGTCCATGGCAGTTTATAACATGCAACAAATTGTTCATCTTTAAACGTGAAATAATTCAAGATGAGAATGTGTATCGAAATCGATATAAAAGATAAAAAAAGAAAGATAAATCACCTGATTCTGTTAAAGCTTTTAAACACTCATCTGGCATCGCTGGCTTCAGAATTAGTGCATAGCCGCGGAAGGGAAATGTCAGATCAATCTCCTGAGTGTGGAAGTTCATCTGTTATCTGATCCATAGATCTGATCCTTCGTCATTATCTGCTTGCCGGCACTCAAGCCAGTGTCCCACATCCTCTTCTGTTGACTTAAAGTCTGTTTTCTATTGTTCTTACAGTGTGCTCGAAAAGTGATGAAACGTAATAGCAAATAATGATTCAACAGTTGAATAAAAGTTATTTGAAGCCTGACTTGGTGTTAATTTCTTGGTTCAGTCTGTTAATTAATAAAGTTTTTGGCAGACAGAATTTTGCATCGTCACTTAACGCACATTTGCTAAAATGATCAGTTGTGAAATGTTGTGTACAAATTAACTTGCAATTCATGCATGGATATTCATAGAGTGAGTACTGTATTAACACTGTATACCTGAATCAAAGAGCATGTTGATAATGCAAATTATTCAATTGATAAGCTTCAACGGAAATGTCAAACACTCACTGTCACCGTAAAAGAGAGTACAGATATGAAGATATAGTCATGCATAGTTTGTCTAGTATACCTTGAAATACTTTTATTAAGCTTTAAGCAATGCATATTTTAATACCATGAAAAATGAAGAATTAAATTGTTCCGGATACTTTTATTCTTTCGTTTTCAAAAGTCAAATGTTATTTTTTGCTTGTGTGGAGCACCCGTATTATCGCAGAACTACCAAAGTACGAAATTGAAAAAGCAGGCAAAAAAACACTTGTACAGAAATAGTGAAATTAGGAAATGTCCTCGAAAGGATTGGTCACGTTATTTGTTGAATTGATATTTTGCTGAAATTTGACATTTGTCGTATTGATAGCGCTCTGTTTTGAATACCAATATCTCTCTGTATTCCTGTGAGACTCGACTATGATGATTTGAACATGATGTACGCTCGTATATTCGTTTGTCGCTACGGTCTCCATTTATTTTTCGTAGAAATTGTTTGTGCTCATTTTTGCGTAGATTACACATGTCAAGTCATATGATCATATTCCCCATGGTTATGTCAAAGCAACAAACTGTAAAAGAGACTTTCTGTGTTGAAAAGTATGGTTGTAATTTATGAACATGCTCTGCATGAGTTGAAGTTACTGATATGATCAGAACATGAATGACTATTCTCCATCCACCATCCAACTCAGAATCAGTTAAAAATCGTTGTACGGAATGATAAACAATGTTTTTTCAGGATAATATTCACGTCTTCCAATTCACAGGTCTCAGTGCTAATCCGATAAAATAGCACTCTAAAGCTTCAGTCGATATGGATGGAATAAGAGGTGTTGTAAATAAAGCAACTATTAGTTAAGACATTACATCATAAACTTTATAAAACAGATCTTTATTCTACATCAACTCTGATTTTTATCATTTAAATTTGCTATTAGTTCAACGCTTCCTTTCTGTAGGATCAAGTAATAATCATTACCAGAGGGTATCTCTCTTTCACACCTCCCTGGACGAAACCTCTGTAGTTGGATACTAGATTTCACGCTAGACTTACCGTACATGCTCTCCTACGAGTATAGCGCGTTGCAAAATTGATAAGTTCGACTTTAAAGATGTTTTCCCTTGAGTATTATCTACTGCCTCTTGATTTTTATATTTGAATTGTGGATTTTGGTGTGCGCAGATTTCTGTAGGGTAAATTTATCGATTTCGTACTCAATTTTACTAAGCAGCAAAATCAAGTCACATCACTTACATTCAAACAATTTAGAGAGATATCCAGCAAGACATTTGTAATCAATCATGTAGGTAAAATTTGATGCAATTCACGGTATAATGGGAATGCATCTAAATCCAGTGTTTTGGTGGTACATAGGATGAGAATTGTAGGTGGATCGAATGTACACTCAAACCACAGCTAAGCTGCTGATACTTAAAAATGTACAAATTTCACACAATGTGCAATGGCGCATAACCAAGCTCTAAACGCAGCTAGCCGCTCATCACTGACGTTTCCCTTGTATTGAATATATGCCAATTAACAATAGGCATGCGAAATATACAAGTACATCAATCTAATTGCATAACATAAATATTTTTATGCTGTCTGAATATTGTGAAACTGAAGTATTTCAATCTCTCGTTGCGTAACAGTGATTTGTTTTTCAGACTGTGTTGATTAATATTCTCTAACAAATGTTTATGAATCACTTCTTTTCTGCAATTTGACAGACAATTGATAAGAGATTGCGGTCGTGTGCGATAGTAATTGTGATTTTTCTCTTTTAGGACAGCTCTGTTCTTCGAGGAGCTCCACTTGAAGAAACAGGAGACGGATCGCAAGTTGAGGTAAGAAAAATCAATGATCACTTCTGCTACCTTGACCTCTACTTTTTTGTTTAAAGAATGAGAAAACAGGAAAAGCCGCTTAAGAGGCATTTCAAACATATGATTTAATGCGACTAACTCTACGTTCTGACAGAGAACGGCCGAAAGGAAGACAAATATTGACTGAAGTGCTTCATTTTTTTCAACTTGCGTTGGCAATCTATTGTGATCGTCTTTCTTATACAAGAAAGATCTGTAGCGTTCGTCATTGACGCTGGCTTGTCCATTCTAAATTGCTTCTTTCATTTGCTCTGATGTATGCCTGGTTGCGATTCAGGGAACCATGCATTCCTAGTTGCTGCTTCCTACAAAGATAGATTCATTTTTGTGTGGGTTAGTCTAGAGCGGACATAATCCTATCCCAGCCATTGCATGAATTGCAGCCACAGAATTAGATTCATCTGCGCGCTCTTCGGTTTCCTAGAAAGGAAGAACTGGATTTAGCCTAAATATCAAAATGGCACATCACATAATTAGACAACTTGCTCCTTCTCGAATGGATAATTTGTGTATCGCTTTCTATTAGAAATGGCAAACAATAAGCTGTCAGCAGAGGACACCAGAGCCAGTGATGGATGCGTACGTGCTGTGGTATCACTTCGCACACACCAAAACACACATCGATGCCTGGCTTCGATTCAATTTATGCACTATACAGTGAGCAATGCCGAGGAGACGATGGTGAAATCATCAAGTGAATTAATTTTCGTACGCCTGCTACTTTCTTAAATAATGATCGGAAGAGCCAACATTATGGAGAAAACTTGTGTGCAATGATCTGAATTCTTCGAATCTGAAGGAATTTTGGCAATCGAAGCACTTTGCTGGAACTCACATTAATCCGCAAGCGACGCACGACTTTTTTTCCTATCTCTGTAAGGTATTAGGAATTCCTTTTTGCCCACTTAATAGGTTCCTCGATGTGCCGCCAATTTCGTATTAATCACACTTCTAGCAAACCGAAGCAGATAAACAAAATATTCAAATCTCTGGTTGCAGCAAGTGATAGAAATTGACATAGATATTCTCTCTTTGACTTGCGTGATTGGTCAAGCGCGCACACTGCAGAAGTATCTCTTATCAGAGAACCCACGAGCTTCAACGGACAGATTGTAGAAAGGCCTATCAAGTAAAAAGTACGCATCTCTGACTCAATTTTTATCCGTGATAAATTCATCAAGTGGAAATATTATTCACGCCGCTCGAATCTCCACGATCTAAATAGACTGACTGTGTACGTTTAATGTAGTGTCAATCTTCTGGTTCGTCAGAATTCATGCTTGAATTTGCGTTACGTTCAATGAAAAATTGATCTTCTTGCCCATCGAAACTGGTTCTGCCTGTGGCCATCTGTATTGAGGAAAGTCATCTCTAGACCGAACACGCAGACAAGGCAGTTTATTTCGGTGCTGCTTCCGAACTTATTTTTGCCATTTATATATTATGTTGTGACTTAACTATGTTAATTCTAATAATATGTGAAACTTGATTAGAAATCATAAATGTGATAAGCATCTTCCTTTCATAAAATCTCATTTCATTGTGATACTACGTGGATAGGTATGCAAGTCGTAAAGTATGTTGAATAAAGCACTGTTAAAAAAGATGATGTGATGCAATTACATTAACAAAAAATGGAAATCAAATTAACAAAGTAATTTTTAGAGTCATTTCATTGATATGAATATTTTTTCTTCGCATTTTATATTTTTGTAAATTTTGTTTTTGCTGTTTTTATCTTTGTTTATTCCATTTCATTTTTCCTTCCTTTCATTTTCATTTTGTCTTTATTTTCTCCCCTTCTTTTATTTATCTGCTTATTTTTTCTATAGCTGTCTCATCTAACTTTGTACGTGCAGATCTTAATTTATTATGTTATCAGACCAGTATTGTGCAGTCATGTTGGCTATTGTCATCCTACAGTAATGTTGACGTCACGCTGACTCGCCTGCTCGCTTGCTTATGAGAACTATTCATTTTACACGCAGTCTGTTGCCAAATGATGTGATTCATTGTTCATGTATTGCTTTGACAAGAATGAACGAAGGACCTCGGCAACTCGTGCTATTTTTCATATGGCAAATGATATGAATAATATATATATATATAATATAATATATGCATATTGATAAGAAGTACACGTACTGCAATTTGCTTAGAAACATTTAATCTAGGAAATGGCAGTTGGCGGCTGACTTAGCTTCATGATTATTGCTCCTCGATACAAGCACTCCAAATCCAGGCTTCATTTTTCAATTATTTCGAGCACTGCCGATTACAAGGGCTCGTCAGTACGGCTAAAAAAGCCCCAGGCTAATATGTGATATCTAAAATGGTTGGCGCAAGCTGATAGGCGTAAACAAATGTAGCATATATCATTTTTGCAAGAAACTCACCAAAATCTACTTTCTTCTTATAGATCAAAGAAGGAGGAGACGGAGACAGAGAGAGTCCACATTTAAACGGAAACGAGTCAAAGGTAAGTAGATGTCATTGAAGATTATGCAAAGTCAAGCTATTTCTGCAGTTAACCAGGTTTCTGTGTTGCTGAGAAATGGACGAAATTACCCCTTTCATTAACATTCGTATCATTCAGACCTTTGCATATACATGTATTTATGTCATCCGTTGCACAATCTGATACATCAGATACGTTAAAACTTCATATCATTTAGCATTCACGGCTTACAAGTTTCTCCATGTTATATTGCATAAGACAATTATGATGGATGCAAGATGTTTGACTTCTGTATGCCTTCATGGTATGCATGATGATAAATGCATGCACAATAAACTCATACTAATTATTAAGCTTATTATCAGCAGCACTTATTGTCGTATCTTTAAAATTATCATTCAAATTATATTTTTCCATGTATCTATGTTTTGAGAAAATACTTAATCTACTTTTACTCAAATTCTATATATATTTTTGATGCATTCCTGATTATTGAATAATGAAGGTATGGAATTTACTCCATTATCTACGAGAGAGAGAGCATACGAAAAGTGAATTCCCCAAATGCTTCATGAGATCTACACAAATGATACAACATTTGGCATGAAATCCAAGAAAGTGCAAGTTTGAATTATAAACTGCTTTTTAAAGTACCTTATTATACCTGTAGTATCAATAAAAATACCAGGTGAGTGTCATTATCGGAGAAACCTTATTCACATTAGGCTATTTTCTCAATGGGGATTTGGAGTGTTAGTTTCAAATTAAACTGATTAGAATTTAATCAATTGAAGTTTTTGCGAGGCGAAGTGACCAGAATTCATTACCCAAAACCGGGACGTCTTTAAATTAAAGTACATGTGGTAGGAAAAGAGTCCACAAGCGCTCCCACAGATTTGTTGACAAAAGCAACGAATTTTAGAATACATTGTTTGACTGTTACTGCCGCAAGCAACAGCGTCAAACCCGTAATGTAGCAATCACGGAAGCTCTTTTCCATTCATTCCATGCTATTTTTGCCGCGAACTTGTGATCCGTAAACTTATTAGGGCCTACCGGTACTTTTTCCTTTGTATGTGTAATTTGAGTTTCTCTGTTTTTTCTAATTTTTTAACTTTGTAGGCCGGTATGATTTCTAGTGTTTTATTGAATGCTTTCAGTTTTTTTCGTCATTAGTTGTCATCAGCATTCTATCAGTAATTGCTATGTGCAACAAGCTAGTAAAAAATGCGATAATGCCTCATTTTTAACAAAAAACATCACTAAAAAACTGAAACTAAATTTTGGCATTTAGACACTGTAAACCGGGACATGTATCTCTCCAGAAAGACATTTTCGGGATGCTGGGATAAATGCCCATAAGCCGGCACTATGCTGGTAAAATGACGATGTCTACGGCTGATGATGTTCCCTTAATATTTTACCGACAGGAAAAAGTCTGAGGCAATTAGAGTACTCAATCTATCTTGAAGGACGATGATGCACATTCCAATTTCATCCATTCTCAATTTCACCATGTGGGGCTAGCACCACGTAATCATCCTAGCAAGAGCCACATTGTGTCTTTTAGAATATATACGTATATCTATTATTGCAGAGCCACAACATTTCTCAACTACCTACACGTGCGTTAATAGTCGTATATTGCGCAAAAACTACTTACCGCATTTGAGATATTTGGAATTCTCTTGAAATGCATGTAGACTTCATATACACTTTTCTCAAGTGTATAGTATTTGTGCATGCATTTAGGATGTCCAGGAGAAAGCAGTTTCATTTGAATCCGCATTTTAGATTTCATGAGAAAAAATATTTTTGATTTTGATATTCCGAAAAAAGCTTCGTGTGTTTCGAGAAACACTTGCCTCAAACTTTTTGACACTATCTCCCATTTATATGGATGCATGTAATTGGTGAAGCTCAATTATTTAATCGAGTTAAGATACAAAAGAAAATTACTCCAAAAACAAAATTAAGAAATTTCTCGTATTTGTGAATTCCACTCGTTAGTAAAAATTCATACTCAGGACTTATAGTTTGATATTGTGAAACTCCTTAACTAAATTTTGAAGTGAATTCTTTTGTTTACAACTACCAGTATTTGTATTAAAATCTCAAAGTTTGATAAACGCATTGGTGTCTCCAGGCGCTGAGGCCTTGTAAGTAAAGTGTTCTCTATGCGGCTGGGAGACCTTGGTTCAAATCTTGGTCGGGTCAAACCTAAGACTTTTAGAATAGGTACACTCTGCATTCTTTCTAACCACTCAGCACAAAAAGAATGAGAATAGGATAAATAGCAACTTGGCCATATGGAGGAAAGGCTACCGAATGCGCTTCCGAGTATAAGCAAGGTTCATTTATTCATTTATTTTAACATTTCGGCAATTTCAAAACAAATTTCTACTTGTATTTTTGTCATTGCGAAACGAAACGATAGTATTTGTGCTTGTATTTGACGCTGCCAAAATATGCGACTTTTTTGTCTTAGGCATGAATATGTGCTCATTTTACTCAACCGGATTTCCTGTAGAATATTGTGACCAACAAACAACACATTTCTGCGAGGGACTCAATTGTGAAATTTAGCAAAAATAGTTTCTACGAATTATCTTACAGAATATGGTTACTAACCACAAATGATCCAAAATTTACCAAAGCTTCTAATCCAAAAGCTATTGTTTTCTCGAACGCACACCATTAACCAATCCTCCATGGTTGGGCGAGGCTTGAATCTCGAGAAATTGTAGTTCAATTACTTCTCACACGATATATTATCTTTTCGAATGTGTGTAAAAGTTGCTTTGAGCTTAATTTTGAGCATTTGCTTTGATGCGACTATAATAAATACGGTTTAAGGAATTTATTGATTAAATTGCTTTAATCTGCGGACATTTTTCAATTAAACATGGTTTATGTGAAAAGCAAAAGGAGCTTAGGACTGCGTTATTTAGTTATTGAAACATTAGTTACCAACATTACAAACACCAAGTTGTATTGACCATTCTGAATAGGATCAGTCAATGATATAGCAAAATTATGAGATTGGTCCAGTTGTTTTATCCATCTTGTACATTGTAGAAACCAGTACACTACCAGGTCTTTTCCACTTGCCTCACTCTAAGTGTCGCGAGGTACACGTAACAGAACGACTCAACCATATTACACTCACAGTCATGCAGTATGCACAAGGAGATACCTCATTTGTGCAGACTCTGCAGACGAATCCTTGGTTCATGGTAAGAAGGGTGCCTAACATGCCATTGCATCTTTTGTGGATCCACTTGCCATGCTGATTGCTGATGATGGATTCCGGATCAAGACCACTAACTCCATCAGTTTAGTTTGGAAGAGTAGCCGCGTGAATATTGGTGGTGCGCCTGCACTTCATCACTTCTGTTTTCGAGGTGTTTATCTTCAGACCTTTAGAAACCAACCAGGAAGACCTTCGCGAATGGGTTTCATCATAATTTTCCTCATCCGACCTCATATCACCAGCCACAGTCCAATAGATCACCCTTTCCTTTTAGAGAGGGATAGAAGTGCAGTTGTATGATCTCAGTCCTCAAGCAAACTATTCAAACTGGTTGAAAAAGCTGGTGATAGTCATGCATACTCGTACATGTAATATTGTGCACGAAAACATGCATTTGATCTGACTTAATTGCCCTACCTTACCCGTGATCAAGTAGTTTAGACGAAACGTAGGGTGTTGTTGCAACTTCTATTATTTCTTTAGAAACATAAGTCGATCATTGGAAGTGTTCTTTTTTCAATAGAATGCACTTGATCAAACTCAAAATATGGCATATATATACTTAAACTATCTGCGTAGGGAGGAGGCATGTAGAGTTATAAATGGCCGGACCAGATTTTACACAGGAAACATTTTTACGGGACAGTGGGGCACCCCTTCTCCCCCTTTCGGACTCGCTTCTGATAACCGATAATTTTTTAGCATAAAATGATTTGTAATATTATGTCAACAATGGCTCATAAATTGCTATATTAGCAGCAACTAATAATAAGAAATGCGAATCGTTCTGTTTTGATTGTTGGAATAAGTAATTAACTTTGCAGGTGAGTTACTGGCTCGATGATCCACTTTCTTCCTCCCAACGTGAATGCGATGCCTTGAGGCAGAAGCTGAAGACAATGGAGGACTTACTGAAGGTAAGAAACCTATATTCATGCCAATATAATGTATCAAAGCGGTTATCAACATGCACATTGCAATATATTTCATAAGTGAAATGCGATAGTTAAGTTCATAGAGTAAGGATATATAGGTAGAGAGTCGACTCAAAAAAGTATCTGTATACAGTAAAAATTTTTATATCAAAAGATTCAATTTTTTGCGGAGATTACGTTCCCGTGGTCCAAAAAATTATTTGAGCACTTCTGAAGAAAATCAAAATTTGCCAATTTATATACTACCGAGATGACTCTCCTATATAAGTAGTATGAAACAAGTTGGATATGAAAAGGAATATTTGATAATAAGCATCCAAACTAAGCGGAAATCAAGCTGATTATCAAGGGAATTTCATGAATTGTATTATAATGGAAGTCTTCATGAAAAAGTCGCGGTATTATTATTGCTTTCTTGGCTGAAATTTGACATTTTTAATTCAATTTTCATCGGCATGATTTTATGATTCACTTGGATTCATGTTTCATTTCTTGAATCTGAACAGTGATGTGGAACCATTTACATCTTTCAAAGTTAAATGAAGTCATTGTCTTTGATTATGTGATTTTGCTCTGCCAGTGGCAGGTTGCCTGTGATGTGATCTCGCTTAAGAAAATGAGGTTGAGCATGAAAGCAATAGGAACCCATCGAATTGTTAATTTAGCAAACATTAAATCTCCAAGGCTGTCATGAGAATCTGTGAAATACCATCATTGCTTCTGCATTGCAATCATGATCACTCAATTCCGTTGCAATTTCTGCAAAACTGCAAAAATTTATCTCACATTTGGTGACAATATAGCACTTTTGTCTCCCTTGAGTTCATTTAATAAATTCGAAAGTATATACACATTGGGGATTTAATAAATGCGGAGTTACCACTCTACCTAATATACCTATTCTTTGGTTAAGTTTACTTCTGAATCTTAAGTTTTAATCAGCATCTGCGCTAAGAAAAATTTCGAATTCATGTTTAGGCTACCATGATACGCATATCAAGCGGAACTGACGGGATGGGTTAGTACCACATATAACGGGAACTCTTTCACACTTGTGGTGTGTAAAGAAACTCAAGGCTTTTGGCATCTGAGCTTCAGCGCTACCCACTTAGATATGAGAGCGCGACTAAATAGACATTCTCGTATTTGCAAACATTTCCTAATAATATAAACAGAATTATCAAATATTGAGTTACATCCGCTTGCGAAAAACAGGAACAAACCTGAATAGCCGCCATTTCATCCAATATCAGGAATCATCCTAATTTCCTTATAGTTCAAAGAAAGCATCGCAACTAGTGCTTCTCATATTAATGCAAGAAAGCGTGGTTTTAATGAAATATCTCACCACTTGTTTCTCTGAACAGTACATTATCAGTCAGATTAAAAATAGAAATGTCTACTTTTCTGCTAAAACGGGACTACTATAAGCCGCTTAATATTAAAAGGCTTTTAAGCGATTCCTGGGAAGAATCCTTCCTTCATAAAGAGATTTTAATAAAAAACCTTTTGGATACCCTCGTTTATCGATATTAAACCAGAGCTGTCATAGGACTAGCTAAAGTATACCCATTGAATTTCTGTGAGGACCCTGTTCCCATGTAATTGTTCATCTGATGTATGATTTTACTACCATTCAATGCTGATCATCGTAACATAGCAGTATTCAAAAAACATTCAATACTTCGGTTGTGTTTGGTATAACAAAGTGTCATTACTCTAACTTGATTACAAAGGTGACACTTCCAAATGTTTAACTCGATTAAAACAGTTCCAATTTTGACAAATCCTTTCGAAGTTTCATAGAATTTTTCTCTAGCAGTAACTTTTAACGCAATATTCAGTTAGGCATCATGGAATATAGTAGTGATCGGAAAGGAACACTTTCAGGTTGCCATAGCTAATAGAATCGTTGATGGTTTCCATAAACTAAAATTCTTAGACTGATTCATAAAATCCATGAAAAGAACATATGAAAATATGTTAGCGGTTACTTCTATCTGGTTTGATCACGTGTCATATGGGTGTATGGATGTTACAGAACTATATCAAAGTCTGTAACATTATATTCTGCGAGCAATTCTTGAAGCGTAAATGTCCTCAATGCTGTGCAAAGAGCCAAAAGATGAGAATAGTGAAGTGACCAAAGACGCAATGTACTAGAAACTTCCTAACATCGGTGGGACACATAAAGAAATTGATCGAAGGGTTCACACAATAGACAAACTGTTCAAGATGACAAAAGTAATAATAAGCTTGTGACATTTTGAAATTAAAATTTATGCTGCTACAAAGATCTGATTTTATTCAACGCTATTAATAGCGTCATAGATTGATCTCGAGTCATTAACCCCAGGCGTTCTATGTAATTATTCAACTAACTGAGCTAGTACCATAGCAAAACAGCCGAAGATTCTGCTTATGAAAGTCAACAGATTCGTCGTTCAGTAATATCGCTGAATACACTATCAAATCAATCTGCCCGAGACATCGGAAGAACGTCTATTTCATAATTAAGATGATCATGAAGTCACTCTTGTTTACTACTTATACTATTATCGCTACTCATATTTTGTGCTGTGTATCCTACAATATGTATCTTCTCTCCATTGTTGCAGCCTCTGAAAATTGCTATTGGCGCACATCACGTGATTCGTTGTAAATTTTCTTTCCATAAACTGGTGTGGGGCAGGGCTTAGTTTCCTTTTGTTTTGGTTTGAGAGCTTGTTCCTTTTCACAGCATCTACAAGAAGCGTCGGATAAGCGTCGGGCACTAGAGCTGCAGCATTGGGAGCTTCGTCAGGAATTGGAGGCGAAGCAGAATGAGGTGTGGTCTGTGAACCAGGTCTGTCTCAAAATATATGTTGTCCCGTCTGGTTGTCACATGCACGCACGTTTGACGTCAGTCACCTTGTCAAATGCCTGGCGCAGTACTATTTCATGGTTGTAACTTTACTATGTCCCTTCCTGTATTGAGCAATGAACACAAATCATTCTAGCTTACATGAATACCAGGCAAAAGTCAGAGTCGACATTTTTTACAGATGTGAAAAATCTAGTGTTTAAGTACTTGGCCTTGCGATCTTTTGGTCGTGTGGCCGAGCCTTGACAGGGAAGTCATCAGGAAGAGCATCCGAACTGAGAGAATCCCAGGTCTTAAGTAAAGACTGATCAGGTCAGTTTTTACGAGTTGCAACATTTCATATCATTACAAGCGGAATTAAGAAATTGGAAGACTAGATGTACACTACTATATATGCACTGTCTGAGATGTCTGCTATTTAGTGCAATAGAAGAAATCGTCACCATGTCATTGTTTAAAAGGACGTGGTTGTTTTCACAAATATAGTTAGCGATTAATTTACTATTGATCAGTTGATCTCAACGCAATATTTCAATGTGTGATTCTTTCATGTGATTCAGAAAAAGTAAGTACTGTATTGAAAGGGCGCTTTTCAATTTAACTTGAGTGTCAGCTACAATTATTTTTCAGAATAGCTCTGAATGCTACAGTATGCAAATCCTCAACTTTAGTGTGTTATACAAAGCTGTACCAATAAGTATTGATCAACATGATGAATAGCAGACATCCAAAAGGGCATCAAACGCAATCATTAATGAACTTTGATTCTCATTGCTGAAACTTGTTAATTAAGTAAATGAGGGTTCAGTATTTGCTGACAACATAGCAATCAAGATCTTGCGGAAAATATTTGTTGACTTTAATTGCTGCTGCTATAGAGCGTCTATTTCCCTGCTGCATATGTAGCCGTTATTGTTGCTCAACTCGCAATGGATTCGTAGAAATGCTAATGCCGGTCAGATATCATCAATATTAGTAATGTCATACTGTTAATTTATTATTTAACTGAAGAGTGAATGAAACAAACAATAGTCAAATTGTTATTCAAAAGATGTGTCTAGTAGGACTTGCACCTGCAGACCTAGTCTAGTAGGACTAGTCACAGGTTGTCTAGAGCTGTGTCTGATGTCAATTGGCAAGATCAAAGACCTTACCATCACACATCAGTCGTCATGACAATGATAATCAATGAATAAATATTTCTTCTCGAATGTAACTACCGATATTAAGACAACTAACGGGGATCAATGTCCACCAAAGCATCTGAAGACATTTCGTAAATGCAATTAACAATCGGAATGGAAATGAAATAATTAATAGATCAAATTGCCATGTAAATGTCACATATCAAGGCCTGAGGCAAAAAATCCGATTCACTTATTGTGATATGATGAACAATGAGCAGCAAAAGCAATTTTTAGCTGCTGTCAAAACTCCTTGGTAGAAAATATAAATATGCATGCTCTTCTCTTTCATGTTGTAGGGATTAGAAGTCTTGTAAATGTCTTATATAAAATTTGCAAATATTAAGAGCATTTCAAACTCCTGAAGTCATTTGGCCAGGATACTACACCCGTATGGATGTGTTATAAATGAATAATGGGTGTGTTCACTGTTCACTATTTTTATCACTTCATGAATCAAAACTTCTCCACAATTAACTGATTGTGAGACATATGACTATGTGCATCATATGACGAATGAATCATGTTTTACCATCTGTTCAGTAGTCGACAATAATCTTCTAGTATCACTGGAGCGGTCATCTGATGAAGTCAGTCTATTGCAACGCTTATCAAAACACCGTACGGAGTGGAAGGCACGTAACGAGTTTATAATCGTCACCGTCTTCCAAGAAGTCGTTTGGCAAGAAAATATTTTTCATCTGATTGCGGTGTGGCCTCTCTTCTTGACTCAGATATTGAATAGTCTTCGTTATCGACTTGTGTCGCATTTCGGCTGGCCGACACTTTTGACTTCATTGCTTTTGACTCTTAGTTCCGTTCTCGTAGACTACATGCCATCTCAGGAATCCGTGTATTGATGATAGATTATTGTTGTTCATGACGATTTCATACTTTCTGCTTGTGAATTGGGCTCGAGTAAGAGTTTTGAGGGTCAGGTCGGATAATTAGCCAATCAGCTAAATTTGAAGGCAAACTGGACTTTTTCACATTTCTAGCCACCTTGTGAAAAAGATTAAAAGGAGTGATTTTGTTGGCTGCACCAAATTGGCTTACACAATTAAAATATCACGATTACTGTTCTGATTCTATTTCGTTAGTGCATGATACGTTCGTGTAGGGTCCATCAAACTTCACCATGCGTGTATGCGATTCATAGCTCTTAAAATCAACCAGATAACAATTAAATTCTTTCAGAATTTTCAACTGAAACGTAATGCATAGTCATACAAAAATCAGACATTAAAGGACTCGAACGGATATGAATATTGAAAAGAATATTACGTCGTGGAAGCGCATTGCCATGACAACACTAAGTAAACGATGGCGGTTTCCAGTGGCCGACAATGGCTAGGTGCCGGTACCTTGTCAGCGTAGTAAAGATTCGCGGTAATCGGCAACAGTCATTTCTCTTTACGTATAAAGGTATTTTGATAAAATATCACGCATTCTTAATCTTGTGGGACCCCAAAAGCTTGGATATCCAACTGAAAATGTATGTTTGCCCAAGTACTTTCGCAATGCATTGTGTATATTGCATTTTCAAGGGAGTTACATATAATGACAATAAGAGACACAGTGTTAACAACAGAGAGGTGAACAATAGACAGAGAGGCAGTGCGAAAGAACTAAGAATTGCTAGACAAAGTGAAAATCGGAGACTTTTCACTACCTGCTGCTAAAACCATGCAAGTAGCTTTATGAATAAGACAAGTAAGACAAGGAAGAGAAGGATAATAACATCATTCTTGCATATATGATCAACCCAAAGAGCATAGCCAAAGACGACCAAGGATCACTTAAACTGAATTCATTCGTTGACAGAATTGCGTTTTTTAGTTCCAAAGTTTCTTTAAGAGTCACCTTTTCATGACCAGCTTATGGTCCAGGATTTTAACATTGTTGAAATCATTGGCATGACCACAGGCTACGAAATGCCTCTCCACCTCACATCTATTAACATTTAAAGTCTTCAATGCGCGAAAGTGATCATTCGGTCTTTCCAGCTCACTACGTCCAGATTCGGCAATGTAGTTCCAACTTCAATCAGGTTCATAACAGCTAATGTTGTGAGCTACGAAGTAAGGGATGGACGAGGAGCGTTTCTTTCTTTGGCTAGCGAAGCCTTTTTGTCTAGAAAGTGTAATTCAGTCAACCAAGTGAATTTCAGTTTTAGTTATTCCTGGTTCTCTTTGATTTTATAATCTATGTTAGTATGATCGTGCGACATTTCCTTTCCTTGTCTTCTTTCTCTTATTTGTCATGCTACTAGCATGGTTTTAGCAGTAGGTAGTGAAAAGTCTCCGATTTTAAATTTGTCTATCAATACTTAGTTCTTTCGTACTTCTTCTGTGACTATTGTTTACCCTCTTGTTCACAATTTCTTCTCACAACACCTGTGACTATGGTTGGTGTGACACCTGTGATTTCTTTTGTTCATGAACAAGTTTAGCATTCACAATTTAATAAGTTTTATCCTCTCCATAAAAATCCGTACTATAGAATGTGCAGCAGCTGTTTGAATGGCATGCGTCCCAGATATGCATTGATAGCATCAAAGACAAGTTATGAAATATACTCATTTAGTAAACAATAGTATAAAACTTGTAATTATAGATTGATTGACGATCTATATATTTTAATGGTTTCGGCATCACATCCTGTGAACGAAATTATTGTCAATGTCGGCAACACGAAGTACAGGTTTAAAACTCTCCAAAGTGAACTATCGGCGCACGCGTTAGATACTGCAAGAATAATGAATGATTTCTAGTTTCAGTATGATCGCAACAACTCTCAAATGCAGCTCGTCATAATATCGCTCCTTGGAGGAACATTCAGTTCATATCTTGGTACACACAGACATCTGACGCACTGCTTGTCTCCCGAGAATTGCCATTTGCTATCATGTCTGCCATTGCTCCTATTGCCTGCAAACGCTTTCCTTATACTGAGTTTATGATTTCATGTCTGCATTAGAATTTCATTTCGTCCTTAGCTCGAATGATTGGTGTTTTCTTTATTGAAATGATTCTTTATTTTGTCTGTCAAATCAACATCAAACTTAATTGCTTTCTGTCGCATTTGCTCAACATACGTATAAATTGTATCACTAAATGAATCTTTGTGAGCTGTCGTGATTTGTCCGTCTTTACATCAAGATGTGATTTTCATTTTTGAATAGTAAAGTTTTTCAATATTCAAATTTTTTCTAAAGGCAGGTAATCAGTAGATTTCGTATTATAACAGAAAATTTGATATAACGGATGTCTTTGAGATTTTTGCAATGAAAATTATCAAAATGTAGTGCTTGACAGCTTAGATCTGTAAATGCAGATATTGCTGTCTAGTCTCGAACATGCAATTTGCAATCGGCAGAAGAAACAACCGGCAAACTATTACCACCTTCCAAATCCTCGTTGTGGAGAGTTTGTTCATTGTGTACATGTGAATCTATATAAAAGACACGAATGCTGATTAAAAAGTGACTTATTTTATCTGTTTTTATGCAATTTATCGATTGGTCAGGTGTGCTGCTGCCACAGTCTGCAGAGCAAAGCTGGAAGCTGGCTTGATTTTTCAGACCGGTTCGGAGTCGGAGCCGACTCCTGCTTCGGTAGCAGAGCATAGAGATCAAACTGTTAGCGAATAGTCAGCATGTCCTATTCATCTCAGAGATGATACATTAGTTTCTTAATCCATGGTAGAGTTGAATGCACGTCTTGCGCTACTAAAAAAATAAGAAGTAAAAGTTATTCAAACCTGTTTATTCACTGAGATTCATAATCTTAATAATAATATCCACAATCTTAGGAGAGCAAAAATACTGCATCAATATCTGATTCAAAAGTTGAAATCATTCTAGATGTGCATTTCAGCATATTGTGCTAGTATATTAATGCATGAGGATAATGAATTTTAGTTCACCTTCCTTCAAAGTAGGAGGGAATGTCAAAAATGTCGGGACCTGAGAACCAATTATTTGCATAGAATGCCAATGACAAACATCGCGTGTTCAGTGTTCATATCACATTCAGTTGTTTTCAACGTAAACTGAGTCTACGAAATGGGTGAATTAAGCGGACTTAGCAGTAGTTTTTCTCGATAACTTCATCTGACTTGTTCCTTTACTATGCATGAACTAATTGAACCGAAAGTTCATTTATCTATCTTAAATGCACTCAAATATACTCGTATAGTCGGAGGTGAATTCGACACATGGCCGCACCTGGCAATTTCTAACTTAGCCTCGCAAATTGAGGTTAATTTTTTCATCACATTTCACTGGTAAATTTCGTTGCAGGACCTAGATTGTTAAAGTGGTAACATTCATGCTTTAATCAATTTACTAAAGAATGTCGATTCTTATTGTATAACTTCCATTCTAGGAAAAAGAAAGTATCGCTGCCGATCACGAGGATACAATTGAATCCATGCGTGCCAAGCTTCGTGAATTGGAGAAGCGATGCGAGTTGCAAGCCTTGAAACACGAAGAGGTACTTTTAGAACTGGAGGCACAGAGAAAGAAGCAGAAATATCGCCCGCTGTCGAGTTCTGGGTCTGGGTCTATGTCTACACGCGATCTTGACGATATTCTTTCCAACGGATTCAAAGGTTCGTTCTGTTATCCATCTGATTACACAATCATTATGAGAATATTTTTCCTTTAATATATTGTTCGATTCTAAAATTGTATCTATAGCTACAAGATCAGTTTTCATTGTCGAATGAAATTGTAGGTCTCTAATTCACTAACGGCTGATGATGTACGTTCAGACCGCATGTCTTTCGAATCATAGTTTTGGAACCAATGTCTTTCCTAATTAGGCAACTAATTTGTTGGCGTAGCTATTAGATATGATTTTTTTAATATTTTTCTTTTCGGTGGTTACAACTTATGCCAATAGGTTGTCGTCTCTAATTTACTGATAATGAGTTATCTATTGTTGATCAATTAATTTGACAGAGTAAATAACGTTAAGAAGCAGTTAGCTTGTTGTCATGTCACCAAGGTAGAGAATGTCGTTTCAGCAAATTTCGAATCCAGCAATAACTTGAACTAACAAGTTTAAAGATCAGTTTGTCACAAGTTATCACCAGCTTGTGACAAGCTTGTCATAAAACTATCATAAGAAATATTTTTAGAAATAAGTTTTGTTACATAGCTCTTCACGAAGAGTTTCAATAAATACAGACAATGCCAATGTAAAGTGTTGATTAGCAATCTATCACCAATACTATACTCGCCTGAGGAAGCAGCAGGTCTGCGATACGTCGCGATTGAACCACTAATTCGGCAGATTGGTTTTCATTTAAAAATTCGTGGATAACTAATACTATAAGAATGACAAAAAGAAATTAGAATAGAATATATCTGTAAAATTCTATGATAATTATATATTCTGTAATAATCTAAAAAATATGGTATGTTTTCTACTGTGTAACACATGTCCATAAAATGGTATCGCTATTTGCTCCATTAATGAGAAATTTAAGATAATCGAATTCGTGATGTTTTGGAAAAAATGGGGAGACCAGTTAGCCTGATGTTAGAGGACATGTTTTGCCGGATATGAACCCAAAGAAAATCTTAGCAATATCCTTAAATAGTTCACAGCATCCGAAATTGTCAAATAATGAAAAAGTGTGTGAATAAATGATTTCACTTTCTGATCTTGTGCTATCTGTCGATGCATACCTGCTATGTAAGTGAGTTATAATTATAAATAAATTGTAGACCTGCAAGTAGACCTATGTTATTAATCTTCGTTTTTATGAAGTAAAGCGGTGCTGTACAATATTTTTCTAGTGATGTATAATTATGCTACCCAGGGGTGTTAAACATTCTGAGAATTAGTGTAAAATGCATGCGACATTTATGACTTAATTATTGACAAATGTGTTTTTTTCCGATTTGTAAATCAGCTTGTGGGTTAGATTTTGAAAACTCAACCGAATAAATGCAATTTCGTCTGAATTCATTTGCGATTTTCAAACTGTAGATACTAGGCAAAAAAATCCAATTTTGTCTTTACCTTAAGATATAATACAGATCCCCAGAACCTAATGTCGAACAAAAAGTGGTAATTTTTGACTAAAAGGACATACATGCACAAAGATATTTTTCTTTGGAAATAATGCATTATTTTTCGGCGATGTTATGCAATGTTTTTCAGCAATATCTGCAGCAATTCTTTGTCTTTCACTATATTTTCAATATCTTTTTTGCTATCTGTTTTGGATGCCACATTCTCCTCTAATGAGGTTCACATAGATCTTCGAACGATGTCGACTCAGATATTTGAGAGTTGCATCTACTCAGACTTCCCAAAATACATTAATAAGAACGATGAACAATAAAAGCAAACTATTCAAAAACAACAAATTAGGAGAGCAGTCGAAAAATTCACGACAAAAAGCAATAACATGGAAGAACCCAATGCAGCATGTTTTACAGTCTTGATTTTTCCGTTGGTTGCCACAATAGATGCGCGAAATGCGTCGAGTGTATGGCTATCTTTTTAGCGGTAAACGGCTTTTCATTAAGGAGAGATGACGCACCTTCTCAACATGAAGATCACCTGTTATCGACACTGTTATTAACCCAATTCATGCTTTGTGCAAATTTCAGCCTTGACAGCCTCAGCTTTGAACATTGTATTTTTTGTAGTTTTGCTTTAAATTTCACCTCTAGAATACGGGACTCTGAAATTATTTATTTGATAAAAAGTTGATAGAATGAATCAAGTCCCCTTGTACACCTGTCTTTGTAGATTATTCCTTACCATTCGAATTCAATAGTCACTGGCCTTCCTACAAGCAGAATCGTTATCCAGGTAAACTTCTATTCATGTTTATTAAGGCATTATTTAACTTCCGCTTATGGTGTTGGCTGGTCAGTCTGCTTTTCTTTGTTTCTTCTGCTTGTTATGAACATTTGAGAACACACTGTAGCAAAAGAGACGATAGTTGTAGGAAGGGACAAATGATGTTCATAGCTTTTTTTCTGAGATAAAAATACAAACATGTCCTGAAATCACATTTCTATTAACTTCTCATGTTTTTCGATGAAAAATGGGAAATAGTTTCTTATAGTGTGTAATGTAAACCTCTGTCGAATCTGAAGTGCATGAACACATGTTTCAATTCGAGTGCCAGGTGCGTCAAGATCTATTCTAATAAGAGGAAAATCTGCCCGACGACATTTTGAAGTGCACCACGGTATGTCTGCACGTATGAAACGAGACAGAGGACGAGATATTCTCTGCTCAACAACGTTCATGACGTTCTCTTTCATGAGGAGTTTTGAATATTATCATCATGTCTAAATATGAAGAGATAAGATGCTTTTAGAGGCTGACGTGACAAAGACTATGATTTCTGATCATTTTGGAAGGAAGATGAAGTGCCTTGCTGCGATGGATTTTTTATGTATCAGGTTTGTACTCAACGGAGGAATACAAGTTCTTATATACTACTCGTGCTTTTTCCTTATATGTGAGGACTTCACAAATATAATTGAAAATTTCATCCGTTCTGATCTTCATTTATGCTATCTCCGCCTGCTCAATATCTCATGTTGCTAGCTGTGATGAAATCAGTGAAAACTGGATCGCCAGGTCGTCGAATCACAAAATTAGATGACCCGGTTGATAAATTCATTTTTATGAGGTCATCAAATTTGTTATTAACAAGGAAGAGCAATGCAAACACGCAAATACATGTACATGTACATCGTTCGTCTTATACAATTTTTCATAATCTTATTCCAAATTCTGGTTTGATAGAAAATGTCTGGTCGATGATCTCACCTTCACTTGCACCGCGCATTTTCTAAAAAATCCTCTGAAAGATCTGAGAAAACTGACTAGTAGTTTGATCATGATTATCCGTTTATCACTAATATTATCACAACTTATCAGCTCTGGTGTCGCACCTGTTTACATGTGTGATGTCAGCGGAAAGCAGGGTTGTATATGAATCCAAAATTCGAGAATTCGCGTGAATCCGAAAGAAATATACACCCGATCATATGTTTTCAGCATTACAAGTAATCATACTTAACTTAGATCAGTCTTGTACAATAAATCATATAAAACAACTTGTTTCCTCCTGTCATTTATGTTCATATCTAAGGCGTTGATACCTTTGATTATGTTAAAGATAATAGATTTTCTCTTAATCTATAGATAAATGGTATTTTTTCAATAATTTTAGCTGCTTATAAGGAATGAGCTGATTGAAAACATCAGATTCAAAGAATAAGTGCAATGTTTATAAAAATCATAATTTCAATGAGTGAGAAGTTCACTAACAAAGAAAGTCAGTATCTGGTTCTACCGCAAGCAGAAGCTACAGCTTGAATTCGTCTCTCGATGCTTTCGTCCAGTCACAGACACCTAATGATTTTCGTCCGATATTGCTGCCCAGCCGCTGCACAAATGGTTATAATCAAGGGTCGTTGAATTAAACTGTTTCACGTGACGTGTTATTTATTCATCGATTATTATTGCCTTGACAACTGATGTGTGGTGGTGAGGGTTTGATCCTGCCAATTGACCGAGTCGCGTAAGTGGGTCGTAGCTCAGTTGGTTAGAGCACAGGTCTAGTTAGCCTTGGTCGTAGGTTCGAATCCTGCCAGCCGCACATCTTTTACATGGCAATTTGATCTATCGTTCTCACAGGTGCTCAATTAAGTTATGATCAGGGCTTTGTGCTAGCCTGTCTGTTAATCGTCGTTTGAGTTTCATTTCCATGTAATGTCAAGTCGAAACAGATGTGTGGCATGGGTACCATCGTATTGCAAGATATGTCGACTGGTCACCTAGCGGGGAATGGCAACATCGGGCATCCTATGGAACTCCCGATAATCGTCATTTCCGTTGCAAGTTGACGCACTCCATCAAAGCGGACTGCTCCCCTCACCATAAATGACCAGAACCCCTGTGAACGTAGTCCCTCTCGTGACTGTAGATGCAACCAACATCAGTAAAAGCCAGGGCTGCGTACTCGAACTCGGACTCGTTGGTTTTTGGCTGGCCTCTGAATTTTTCCAGGACTAGGAGGCAGATTTGACCCAGTGACGTTGAAGTTGGAGGACATACAAGTCCACTGTCTAATCACAAAACCTGTAGATCATCTGTTAAAGGCGAGAGTCAAGAATTAAAGTGTTAACCGGCGGTAAACCGCGGCCTCAAAATTTCAAGACCGTTCGGTTATGGCATCTCCCGGCAACGGTCATCTCGCATTGAATGTATTGTGATGGAATATGATCAAAATGAAGATGTTCCAATTTTACAATATGACCAGAATGGCTGCTCAAGAAATTTGATTCAGTATACTTTGAGTTTTTTGCCTGTTTTTTATGCTTGAAGTATCATCAAGCGGTTCTTTCCCAACGCTTAGGAAAATTTCACCTCAGGGGACTGTTCGCAAAAGCCAATGGGTTTGACTGTGGCAATACAAACCGCATTGTTATGTTATGGCCTTATTGTCAAGCTATCAGATCATCTCCCAGTGATAAAGTAGTGTGATTTCGATGCAAACGTTAGCATGCATTTGAATTATTCAATTACAATTTCAAGCCCATAGATAAGTGTTTGGGTGTTTATAGTAGTGTTTGAGTATTTTACCCGGCTTGGTTCGTGAAGTTGACGCTGAAATTGGGTCGAAATCATCCATTACACTTTTACAGAGAAAACCTGGAACTCAGCTTCTCAGCCGTTCTGCTTATCCAGAGTGATTTATGTAGACAAGCTGCAGACCACACAAGCTTGTCTGTGAGCAACTAAAAGAAAACGACCAATGCCGACTAGTATAGGAGATTTGCACCTTCCGGAATATAGATGACCTCGACCTTTGGACCGGATCGCGGCCGTCTATTTTAAGGAAGACACCGGCCAACCGTTTTCTTTATCACGACGGCAGCCGATCCGTCCTCGGTTTTCCAAATCCCGGCAGGTTCTAAACACAGCTTTCGGGCAGCCACAGCAAGGCGCTTTGTATTGTATTTATCAATCACCACTACTTCTGGCACCCTAAGATGAGGTGCCTCCCATGCGCACTGCTCGCTACTTATTTTCTTAAATGACCTGGTAATTTCTGAAGGCAATCCGACCTCCATTGCAATTGGCTGTATGTAGCTATTCTCTATTGATGTTTCGATGACCTTGTGAGAAGGCAACGTTCTCGAGCACCTGCATAATAGTTCGAATCTGCTCACGGTTAATTCTTAAGGTCAAAACATGATTATATTGTGATACATACAACTCTCAGGAATAAGGCACTCTATCACCATTGTGTGTTTCCTACAAAAATCTGCTGAGGTCTAAGCTTAAAACATTTTTGATATTTTTGTTGGAGACAATGTTCAATACATTTTACTCATCATTTCTAGCCATCGTCATGAACTCATTTTTGTGATGCATGATTTTCTGCAGAGAAGCCATCACATTTAAATCGCTACTTGTCAATGCTCTATTCTGCGCCTATTTACAATTGATGATCCTATTTGCAAGAGCTTGTTGATGATCACTTATGATTCTTGTGCGCTGATGAAGAACAATGTAATTATCTAATATCGCCAAATTTGAAGCTATTCAGTCAAATGTCAAGCAATCTCTTTGATTCATGCTATACGTTGTTTGCACCGTTACAATATCCATCGTATTGCTGATATTTTCGATTTTAGTCTAGCAGACTTGAGATTCACTTTGCTTGATTCACTTCACAAATTATGATTTAAAAAGAAAGTCATGCATGTGTGGCAGAAGACAGATGGCGGAGGATTATTCGTAATAGTTAATTTCATGGTGATTCCTCTGTTGAGCGAAAATACTCTTATCTATACATGTATCTTAATGCTAGTGTAATATAGTCGCATATGGTAGTGGATTAATGATTACTATTTGCATGGTGCTACCAAATATGCAATATTGGCACCAGATTGCACAGTTTTCTCTATGGGGAAAAAATGAATGTGCTCATCGAAAATCAATTACATAATCTGGAAAAGATCATTAGCATTAAAAACGATGACGAGAACAATTTGGACGGGCTTTAATATTTCAATCCAATTGGCGCAAATTGCGCAATAAGCAGCTAGTTGTCATTACATCTATGTTTTGTAATTAGATTAGGAGTCTTGATGGCTATACACAATCTCCATCTTTTCGAAATTTTTCTGCCATTGTTATTTTATACTTTGCTATTTGTATGCATAGAAATAAGGATCATAGTAGATACAAGAGAAGCGATATGATGACTTCGAAAGCAATTGTAAATATACCATCTCTTAACTGTTTTCTATGGACGCGGATTCGAGATTTTAAAAATCACCAACTTGGCCTTAGAACAAAGAATTATGCTCTTCACACTTTGATTGTTTGATTTTGTTTTGAATGCTTTTTCAAATTTCCGTTTCTGTATAAGTAGAATCGGTGTCTATAATAATGGATTTGAAAAAAATCATTTTTTTGTCATAACAATTTTGCACTCCTTTTTCAATTACTTCATTTTTTCTTAATTGTCCTAAAAGACAATATGGTTGTTGTTAGGACTTTTGTATCTTAATCCTAAGTGACGGGGATAACTTGCAAACCTGAGGAGATGGGTATATCTCTATTCTATTTCTTTATGAATGTCAGGCAAGATTTTATGTGCAAAAAAATGTCCTGGGGAACGGTGAATTTCATGGTTTTAATACACACCACACGTCACTGAATACTGTAGAATAGTTTCAATCCAGGCGTAAGGGCGGTTTAGTGCTGCAAAATGATGTAGCAACTTAAACGAAAAAAACATTTAAAAACTTAAACGAAAAAGACATTTAACTCGCATAAGTTTTCACTTATGATAAATTTTTTCTTTCACTTTCATCTCCAGCCAATATTAAAAATTTTCGACCAATCAGTATATTTCCTCCAACTTCAAAGATTTTTGAGAGATTATACGAGAAATGTGGGGCAAATTTGAGCAACATCTTGGTGGAACTCAGCATGGCTTCCGACCGTCTCATTCCACAACTACTGCATTAATTGACTTGACAGAAAGCGCTCTGAGATTGTACGATGACAAAGACACGATGGGAATTGTGATAATATCTTTAGATCTATCATCTGCATTCGATTCTGTAGATCATGATCTGTTATGCAAAAAGCTTCATGACATGGATATTCCAAACGGCTTCGTCAATTTTATGAGATCTTACTTGTCCAATCGGAATTTTGTCGTGAAAATCAATGGCACAAGTTCTTCTGTGAAAGACATGCTTAGAGGGGTGGCGCAAGGATCAGTGCTCGGACCTGCATTATTCTCAATTTATACAAATGACTTGAAAGTTAAGTTACCTAATAGTAGACAAGTGAAATATGCTGATGACATATATCTTATTCTTCCCATCTATAATCAAAGCGAAGTGAAAAGTGAAATTGAGAGCGAAATCAAAAATGCGATAGACTGGTCCATAAGAAACAAATTGACTTTGAACACGAAGAAATCATCCATCATGATATGTCAAAAGAAAAATGTGGTACCCTACAACAACTTGCCTTTACCTGTGGTTCCTAAAATGAGGATTCTTGGAGTCGTCTTGAATAATAAACTATCATGGGACGATCACATCGGAGAAGCTGTCAAACGATGCAATCGCCGATTTTTTATTATCAGAAAGCTCAAACATTACCTTAGTCCAAAAGAACTTGAAATGATTTATGCAGCCATTATGCAATCTGTAATTGAGTATTCTTGTCCGGTTTTCGTTCACCTACCAAGGCGTCTTGAGAAGAAAATGCAACGGCTAGACAAGAGAGTCTTCAAATTTATATATCGAAATGATGATAATCACAATTTCAAGCACAAATTTGAATGGAATCATAATCGTGTCAAACAGCGGAGATTGTGCATCAGCAAAAAACTGTTCCAAAAAGTTTCACTGACCCAGAATCACTTGCTACAAAAATATATATTTCGGAGCGACTTTACTACACGAAGCATTTTCGTCTACACATGACACGCACGGAAAAATATAAACACTCATTCTTTCCTTATGTTTCTTCCTTTTGAAACCGGAAAGACAACAGTATCTGATCGCAGTGTATCTAGCTTCATCATCTGTTTTTATTTGAAATGTGCTATATTTACCTGTACTACTTTATCACAATTTGATTACCATTTGCTTGAAAATATACACTTATTATCATTATTATAACGAGACTCTTGTCAACCCAAATAATTCAATATTTCTATTGCATGCCCTAAAAATTGTCTATTAAAAGTGCTAATTATTTAAGTTATATCAAAAATAACCTTTTTAAACACATTTCCGAATAGTCCGAATTTGGCGAGTTGATTTGATTGTTAGAATCAGATGTGATAGTCATTGCGTCCTAATGCGACTTGATTCCGCCTTTTGGCCATGACAAATACATTCGCAGTTTTAGCATCTTTACGACTGTTTATCCGGGTTTACATAACATTTCCTTAGACACCAAACAATTCATTATCTACACGTGGAAGGAGTACCGAATCGATGGTTGAATATTGAATGGTAAAGTTACAGAAATTTATTGAGAAAATATCCTACTATAAACCTTCTACAACTGTTCATACCGCTTCAGACTGTTCAACTGTTACAACCGCTGAGAGAATAGCTGACACCATTTAGTGTGCGTTTATACGTGCGACTTTATTGCTGACACTTTTCGATCCAGTCAGAAATGACTGGACAAACATTGGAAACATTAAGAAGGACATGCTTTCAATGATCGTGCTACGTGCGTCATCAGACAGAGTTCGGACAATAGCAATTTAATGAATGGTGATAATGAGAAATGCATTGATCTCATCAGCTTATTGTCCTCTGAGTGTCAGTGAACGTGTCAGCTTCAGTTTGTTGAACTTGCTCACTTTTACCTTCACTTACTTACTTTGACTTGTTCGCCTTGTTGAACTTTAGCTGCCGCTTTTTACAGACATTCAGAGGGTGGTTAGATCAATGCATTTCTCATCATCACCATTCACTAAATTGCTATTGTCTGATGACGCACGAAGAACGATTATTGAAGGCATTTCTTTGTTTCCATTGTTTGTCCACTGTTTTCTGACTCATCATTGATCGAAAAGTGTCAGCTATCAAGTTGCACGTGTAAACGCACCGAAAGGAAGCCTTTTTCTCTTTTTTGTGCTTAAAAGAAGCTTTCAATATTTAATCTGAGAATCACGCAAGCATTTATTCTTTTTTCATTCGCATGTATTGTTTTCAAACTCATCTCTCTTTTGTTTATATTATTCATGATATTTTACAACTTCAGGACTATGCTCTTGCTTTCACATCAGTTGTTTTCAAGGGAAATCAACTTTGACCGCAGCTGCAGCTGTTAATCTGTGAAAGTTAACTGCTGATAATCTCTCTCATTGTTGAACGAATCGATGATGATTCTCTCATCTTCAGCCAGGGTTTCAACGATTAGCAGTGAATTGTGCATCGACGTTGAACGATCTTAAATACTTCCATGATGCTTAATTGATGTTTTTCAACGACTCCTGTGACTTCAGATTTTGATCGCAAAGTTAATCGCTGACAGTGTAAAGATTATCTCCAGCTGATCGGTTTTTCACCTCATTAAGTAAATTCTGTGAATGAAGTGATCATTTAGATTGATATGTAGAAATGGTGTGAAATGCACTTTTTGAAAAACAGTGTTTCTTAATTTCTTTGAAAATGTTAAAGATGTTTCTCATTAGTAATCGTAGATGTGATCCATTTTTCGGGCTTGCAGTTAATACTATGGCTGTGCGCCAGTTTACATTTTACTAAGTTGCGTTGAAGTATTTGTCAGTGCATCATACAGAGATAAGTTGCCTTGTCTGCGTGGTTGGGTCTTGAAATGGCATTTCTCAGTACTGATGGTCACGGCCAGAGCTAGTCTCAAGGCGCAAGAAGATCAATTTACCATTGAACGCAATGCAAATTGCAGCCTGAATTCTGGCGAACTAGAATGTTGGTATCACATTAAACGTAGATAGTCAGTTGATCTAGATCGTGAAGAGTTGGGCGGTGTGAATAATGTTTCCATCTGACGAATTCATCATAAAGGAAAATTGAGTCAAAGACATCTGCTTTCACTTGATAGGCCTGTCTGCAATCTGACAGTTGAAGTTTGTGGGTTCTCTGATAAGAGCTACTTCTGCAATGCGCGCGCTTGGCCAATGTGCCAAGCCAGATAGAGACAATTACGGGGATAACAAACTGCATGCTCAAATAATATAATTTGTCCCTCAAAATAGATCAAATGGATCTTCTAAAACGTTTTAACAGCTTCAAAATGAACGGAAATGATTTTTATCAATTTTTCCGAATTTGTGTTCTTCTCTATCAACAATTAGCGGCTTCCCATCACTTGTTTTCACCAGTTGAGACTATTCCAACTTAAAGAAATCGATGTGTCGAATCATTTGAAGCTAGTTGATGACATTGACCAACTTGTGTTAGATTTCGGAGCTAACAATGATTCAGTTTCCATCAGCTCTTACTTATATAAAATGTCAGGTCATTTCTCCTCATCGACACATAATTTATTTACTGATCACATATGAGATGGCTGATGGCGGGAGGACCATCATGATTCAGTAAAAATATCCGATTTCTCTCGATTAGTCTAATGCCAGTAAGAATAGTAAGTAAATAATATTCATTGCTTAATAAAATAAGTATACTTATAATATAGTATATAATCATACTTTCTTTTTTTATTGCTGCTTCGAGAGCGGGTGTGGACCCGAAACTTTGGCTGTGTATATATTCTTTACGGTGAACTATTTAATAACTATTCTTGCTGGCTCAGGAGAGAAAGCGGATATTTTTACTAGATCATTGATTATAATTGCCATGACAACTGATGTGCGATGGCGTAGGTTTGATCCTGTCAATTGAGATCGATTGATGTAAGTGGTAATTGCTCAGTTAGTAGAGTGACAGGTCTAGATAGCCTTTGGTTGTAGGCTCGAGTTCTACTAGCCACCCGTCTATTGCATGGCAATTCGCTGCATCCTTTGTCCCATATCATGGTTGTTGTTATATCCATTATCTATGTAGTTCAATTGTGTGAGCATAACCTAGGTTTTTAAACTAAAGCGGGTTGAAATCAAAGTTAAAATCAAAAGTGCTTGAAAGCTTCAAAATTATGCTTCATTTCCAATAGTACTTTCGTAGAGATGGATTGTGTGAACCAGATAATGCTTTTCTGAAACTCCACATGCAGCAAGTTTTCAAATGATAGAAATCTAAAATTGCATAAAATATTTCCTCTTGCTACTGTTGGCCACATACGAGTATATTCTTGATTTTCCTGACTTTCTCAGTCATTACTGTAAATGTATGATTAAGAGGTACTTCAACCCATTCGTGATTGTTATCATGCTGTCTTAAAATGTCAGTATATTTTGCTTGAAATGCTTATCGCTAGCGATGAGTCAGAACCGTGAGAAAACATCTGTTTATACTTTAGCTTATGTTTTTGACAATTCTTGCTTATCCATTAATGCAAAATTTCTTGATGAGAATGGCTTGATGTCGTGTTTAGTTCTTTAGAAACTTGAGCGTTATCATGGTGTATTCTCTTGATGCTGACAATTCGGCGTGCATTCTCTTTCTTTGGGCTCGCAATACTCAGTGTGCATACTGACGATTTTTCTTAGCTTTGAGCTCTGGTGCCATTTCAGTGCTAAATTAAATGGAGACAAAAAATTAATACAATAGATATGAATGAAAAATGATAATTTAAAAAAACATGAAATCGTGAAGAATGCGTTTAAAGTATTACCCGGAATTATGAAATCTTAAATTTGTATTTATTTAAAATCGAATAACAAGGTTGAATTTCAGTGCTTTGATTATCCAGGCAATACAGTCTCCCTTGTGTTATGGAGGACAAACATGTGGGATTTCAATCTGTGATTCAATGTATTTTACGATTTCGTGTGACTCTGTGAAAAGCTTCATCTGTGTTGCACCGAACTGCCATCAATCCAGTAAATATTGAGCAATTAGTAAAATTAATTCGTCCTTTTGTGGCGATTATCCATCCATTTCTAACTAAGTATCAAGTATCGATGCTATGTTAGGATAGGATAAAATATCTTGTAAAGTCCCGAATCAAATATGGATCTCTTATCTATGCGCATCGAAAAATGGTATTTTAGAATTAACTGAGAGGCGATTTTTGAAATCAAACATGAACTAAGTATGATAGTGTATTTATGTCCACTATACTTCGCCTTTTTCACCAGGATCTACAACTCATCGCGATACCGATGGGAACGATTCAACCGTTTTTATTCGGTTGAGTATTGTTTGGAATTACACGTACATGAAAATCTTTGTTTTGCACATTAAGCGTGTGTTAATGATCGTTATTTTATTCTTTTACTCTGACTATCTAATCTCTGCTGATTATAAGTGCGATTATGTAGTTTAAAAAGTGAAAATCCCAAACTTGTAGAAATTTCTCAATATTTCATCTGAATTTGAACGTATTTGTTGAAAAACTGTATATTTAGAACAACAGGAAAATAGTATGGTACAAAAGTATAAAAGCAAACGTATAAAAGAAAGTGATGAAATTATTAAAAAGATACATCTGACCACGTGGCGCCTTTTACGGTAGAACAAATTTTGGTTATGAATCCCCTTTATGATTGCTAATAATGAAGCTAACAAGGAAATTTGTATAATGATGAGCTACTTTTGAGAAAAATAGCACTTTTATTCTAAAATAACTCAAACTCACCAAATACAACTCACGTTATGTATTTCCAAGCCCATTTCCGATACCCATGGTGTGATATTAATTATCATGATATGACTTGAAGAACAATATTTCAAAAATGATATGTGTATCGAAGGCTACGTGACTTAAAGTTTATATAAAGTGGCAATTTGAAGTTAAATTTAATTGAAGTTTCTAGAAAGTGGGAAAATTCAGGCCTTTGAAAGAGTCTTATTCTTTCCAGTTGACCAACTTCAACGATTTTTGCATAAAAGTTTGAAAAAGTGCTGTAACTTCAAGTATGGGTCAAATAATATATGGATTACATGATAAATGAAATGGCAATTAGGAAAATAGAATGTAGATGATGACATGGTTTGAATTGAATCATTACCGGAACTGCGAACTTCTCTGACTTATCAGTCGATATCAATGCAATATTGTGGAGAGTCAGCAATTTAGTGCTGATACATCGTCATCGGAGCAACAATAGAATCTACATACAATTGATGATTTAACTCGATTCTCGTTATTAGAGCTCGGGTTCAAAATTTGAACTTCGCAAGTACGAATACGAACTGCTGATTAGTGTTTATGTTTCATGCACAAACCATTGGCAGGTGGATGTGCTTAGAAAGTCGTTATTTTCTGCTATTATTTCTACTGCACATGTTCTACCCTATTGGGGCAGTCATGTGTGCGAAACATTGCTGAATAATATAAGATGATAATAGAACATCAGCAACACTTATCTTGTCGTTAATTTCCATATTAAAGTAGGGAAATGTATTACTCCCATTTCTTCCGGACTACTGAGAGATCCCCGATATGCACTCTATTTCTCTCCTTTACAGAATCTCGAATGCGACCATTCTACAATGACCCACTGACTTCCAACTATCCTTACACATCCACACTTCCACCTGGAATTGTTCCGGGTCGACCTGGTCCCGGCGGTCTCATTCTTCCTACTGTTACTTCTGTTCCCCCGAACGCTCCTTCTCCTGTACCTCGACCAATCGCTGCTCTCGCCGCTTCCCGAATCGCACAACCACGAACAGGCTCTTCTCAACACCAGCAGCAGCCACTTCGTGTCTACGTAGCAAAATATAATTACAATCCTCATCAATGCAGTCCAAATGAAAATCCAGACTTGGAGCTGAGTCTTCAAGCTGGGGATTATGTCATCGTTCACGGTGAAATGGACGAAGATGGCTTTCTTGTGGGTGAAATGATTGATGGTAAACGAGGTCTCGTTCCTTCCAACTTCGTTGAACCTGTTAACAGTAAGTTCTTGGTCGTATTTTGTAGTTCTTCTGTAGTTTTTTGTAATCCGCGTATCTCCGCGCACCTAACGGAACTCGAATTCTTGCAGGCATATTGTTATTGTTGACATTGGCAGTAAGGTATCCGTCGAATTTGCCGTTTGAAGCATCATGCTAATAGTACATACGTGTAGATATCGAGCATAAAAAACATACGTAATAAAAATGATAATTTTTGTTACATAATCTTTTGCCGGAGATTGGATAAGCCGCAAATTGAATTCACTCACATGCTTATCAATGGCAATTGGCACATAAAATTAGCCAAAAGCCACCGGCCATATGCTCCTTTTATTACATTGTGACCTGCAAAGGATAGAAAGCAGGCTTTCATTCGACTCAGTCCAATAAAAGCAAGAATCAAGTTAGCTACCTATATTTGGTTAGAAAATCTATTGATGTCTATCAGAAATATTAAGCGATCAAAGCAGCCAACTTTCGTCTAAAAATCGGGATCCCGGACTTGAAGGCTGCCGAGAGACATCGTTCTGGTCTCAGTCCCGCTGTTTTCTCACAATGGGCTGTCAGTCCCGCGCTTGCAAACCTAGTATAATGCCATCATGTAACAATCAGTTTTAATGATGGTTCATTAGTTAACGTGAGATTGAGTTAAGAATGTGTAGAACTGGTCATTTTACTTGATTGTTCATTTAATCATTGATTAGCTTGTGACATTCCTCTTTTACTTGTGTATTTACTCTTTTTCCTCTGTATGAAGTAAGAATTTTCCTCTTGTCATCACTCTCTCTTTTCACAAAATCAACTTGAGAACGCTGAAAATCAAAAATGAACAACGACAGCATTTTCATAAGTGCATGCTTCATCAGTCAGTCAACACGGCAGCAAGGTCGTGTTTTCACGTAATATCCGTGTTAAGTGCTAATGCATTGATCAGCTGTTTGACGGTAATGATGTGTCAGGAAACTTTCACAACAAATTGTAACTGTCATCTAGAAATGACAATACACATTGTCACGTCTTTCCACGCTAGTTTCTCATCTTTCTTTTCAACTTTCTGGCACACGATGCAGCTAAAATGCAATATGCATGTAAATACATGTTTATTATTAATTGAAAGTTATTCTTCACTACGCTCATGAGGATTCATGACGTTTCATAATAATTGTAAACGCTTGCAATTTTACATTTTCAACAAAATTCTCTCAAAAACATTCATTCTCTCATTTCTATTAAATTTTTAACTTTTGTCTTTTTAAATACAGCAAAGGGGAAAAGAATAATTGCTGGTAAAAGGGGCAAAGGAAGAGGTGAGTGCTCAGTAAAAGTTATTGTTTATTCAGGTTGAAGGTGGAGAGCTTCTTTTGCAGCCATTTGGTGTTGGATTTTATTCTTGCATTTCTCGGTACATTCAAATCGAAAGTGCTGGTCCACTTGCCTTTCGTGAAGCAGTGCCTGACAGGCTTATTTACGTTTTTTGCAAATCAGAATTGCAGTGGCTATGAACTGCGACCCGAATCCTCTCCGACCAGATGCCAATATTTTATCCTCACCAATTCTACCAGATCTTTCCTAATGTGTTCAGCACGAAATTGTTGATGCTCAAACACAAAGTTTCCATATTCATAAACCTATCATAATCATAGTCAAAAGATCTATTGTAATACTTCATATAGATTGGTAAACTTTATTCATTGATAATTCAATGATAAACTTTTACAATTGGTCAGAAGTTGTGAGCACCGCACTCAAATTCCACAATGCGGCAGTTTTGGTGACTCACAATAGAACACACATTTCCACACTCTTAATCAGTGACCAATGCGATACCGGCATAATTACTGTCTCTGAATGTTCAAACAGATACCTATAGGTAAAGTCGTGGCCAAAAGTTTTGAATCAGCCTGGAGAAAGCGATTGAGAGTTTGCAAAATCGATTTATAAAACATTCGTTGTTCTTCTGCAAGTTGCGTAATGTGAATCGAGTTAAATTGGTGGGTTAAGTACGGGAGCACGATCCTTAATTTTCTGCTTTTATTGAGAGTTTCAAAGTTCACCAGATGACTAAGCTGAGCCAGTTTTAGCTTCTACTTTTGTCAACTTGTTATTAATTAGGAAATTAAGCTTCGTTTGATCGCCAATTACTTGTCTGTTGGAGCTCTTGGAAGATCCACAATAAGCGATATTCAACCAAGATACCTTTTGGGTTTTAATAAAAGTCGCACAAATTTCAAAATATTGTCCAATATATAATGAAGTCTGAAATCATAGCATCCAAGTGAACTGCTTTTGATAATGAGTAAACAAAATACAATGTATACTACAAAATACAAAAAATAGAGAAATTTTCAGTAAATTATAAAGATTGCCATCATTCTCAATAGGATGAGAGTAAATTATGCAAGTCAAAGAAAGCTTTGTCACTTATTTGTCTTCAAACAACAATTCGCTAATTTCAAGGAGTTAATAAAATGCAAAGTTAGTCGCTTAGTCTATTGTAAGATGAAACAATATACTTGTATGTCATTATATGAATTACCGTCACTTGATTAAATTTGAGCATAAAATTTTTTCATTTGTAGTTTGAGCACGATTACCAAAAAGCAGCTCTGCGTAGCAACGAGGTTACTTTATGCGATCATGAGTCAACTGTTATCTATGAAAGTAATTAGCAAGGGGTAAAAGTTCTAAAATGCAAGCATTATGGACCGAAAATAAGGCACGAATTTCTCTTTATTGGTCAATCAGAACCCGATGCATAATATATAAATCCGATCCAAATTAGGTCGGGTTCACACACCTCTGCTACAGATGGGCGGTCGGCCGTGTTCTTGTATGTTCTCTATCTACAATGCATACGGTTCAAGGCTGCTAGCGACAGGGGATGCGTCATAGACCGAAGCATCTCTTTTGCCATCCTATACGACAGGATCTTCATTTTATGGTGTTGGCTACAGCTGTTGAGTTTCGATGAATAGGCTTTATAGCCAAGCATTAGAAAATATTATCAAATCGATGACAGTTATATTTGTAGCTTATTGACAATTTCAGTTAGACGTTTGCAACTATTGATGTCTGAAAATGAACGCTTATCGAATAAATTATCATGTTGGGGTGGTTTTATGGACACCAGAAGAAACAGGCAATGAGAAACAAGATCGAGTCTGCCGTAAGTCGGTCTAAAATAGTTTCGATTTTCATTTTCTCAATAGAAGTAATCATCTGTGTTCAGTTTGACAAAACAGCTAAAAACACAGCTGACGCGATGGAGCGAATGGAATGAATTGGAGCCGTCTGTTTAGTACGAAGGGTTGAATAAAGCCCTGTGATGCAGCCTGCAACCGTGCTTTACGCCTATCTGTCTTTTAGGCTCATTTGGGATAGACGGTCTTCGGCATCCGCTCCTTTTTGATAGAGTTAGCTCCTGGGTTCGGAGTCATACAATTTTGAAAGGGATACGGTATGTCTGCAGCCAAAATGATGGAACTTCGGGACTCTTTCTGCTATGCGTACGTCTTCGCGTACGGCGTTGAATTTTCTTCTGTGGTCCTTCGTCTCAATACGATTGGAATCCGACACTATGTGATATTAGAGGACAAAAACTGACATGCACACACATTGAAAACAACGCCACGTCACGGATATGCGATAAACGATGGCGGCTTCTAGTGACTGACAGGGGTTCCAAGACCTTGTCCATGTACCTTGTCAAGATTCAGAGCAGCCTGCAATATAGTCCTTCAATTTGTTCAACCATTTCAGATATTTATACTCGCTTCGGCCAATCCGCATTGCAATGATGACATCGTGTATGGCGAACAGCGTCCACGACTACCATAGTATTTTGCTGAAATTTTTCAAGTCTGAGGATATTTTTATTCAAAATTTGTCAAAATATAGCGGCTTTGATACATGAAGCCGCGTGTTTGATCAATGAACTTCTTTATTCTTTCATTAAAGTCGGTATTTTGTCGCTACTCGGAGCTTGTAGTTGCTGATCCAATACGTAGATTGAAGATTTCGTCTCATCCTTGCGTTTAACTTTTCTGTTCTTGTTAGGTTTATGCTAAAAAGTTATTAAGAGAAACATATTATAATAAGGAAACAAGCAAATAATTTTTAGTTGTTTTATGCAGTAATTCAAGAAAAATTGTTTGGACAATGTGCGTAACGTAATGTATAGACTGCAATTTAATAAAGCAGTAAGATGTGGTATTTATTCTTACTGTCATTCCATTATTTCCTTTTTAAAAGGAAAACTTAGCAGCAAAAAATTCTGCTGTCTCAGAAAAAAGGTAGCAAATATCCGTGATTTCAGACTGAGACCCTTCTTTACAGCTCAATTTATCAGAAAATAAAATAAAATATTTGAGATTTTGATAAAGTGAGAACAATCCATTTTTTGAAAATTTTTATCAACATTTCGATTATTTTGCTGGCTAGAAGTTTTCCCTACAATGCCGTCATTTGATTCGTAATAGAAACTTATCTAGTAGCAACATTAGTCAGCTGTTTCCTTTAAGCACTGTTAACAAGGCGGTACCTGCAAAATAAATGAAGCCGTTCCCGGACCGGATCCGTACCTTGAGAAGGGCTGAAATCATGCCCGGACCTGGACCCGTGACCGGTATAGTTTCTTTACCATCGACTTGTCTATGACAGTTGATGCGTATATGTCAGTTTTAGCACCTGAGTCTTGCGAAAATGCGCCAATTCTTGCAATGACTCTGGGAGCAACTAGACATTTCAGCACCCTAAGCTCGAGATTCAATCGCTATTTGAAAGTTAATTGTGATTCTACCAGTCCTTAAAGCCATAAATGAACAAACTGCAGGGATTGAATATCGATGATTCAACAACTCCTACATGTACATTTCTTTTTTACTGAGTTACTTTCGTCCTCATAACTACAGTATGCATTCTTGTATTTTCCTCATCACGCCAACTGCGGTCAGAGTTCATCTTAAATCCGATGCATTCGTGGATAGATTTTTGTTAAATATCAGGCTATTCGTTTGCATTTCAAAGAGAGTGAGACATTTAAGGCGATAATGTAAGACTTTGCTTTCTCATTTGCAGTCAATGAAATCGGAAACGATTTTCCGCTGACGTCTCTCATTGCGAGAACGGATGGAGTTTCCCCTGGTTCGGAAGATGCTCGAATTGCTCCCAACGGTATGTCAGGCTCGCTGGCTGCTAACGGTCTGGCTGAGGTGCCAGAGGTAGTCGATGATGCGATTGCCGAAGCTGCCTGGCGATCTGAAGCGTTGGATAGCACTGGTCCGATGTCGACTCCCAACCCCTTTCCTCCTCCCCGTCGCTTGGCCGTCGATCGAATGCTTAGCCAGAGCGTTCTGATCAGTTGGGCGCCACCAGATCAACCTCCACCTGACATCCAAGCCTTCCATATCTACGTCGATGGACAGTTTCGCTCTGCCGTCAGGATGACCGAAAAGACAAGAGCACTGGTGGAGAAGCTTGACGCCACGCAGGTGAGCTTTAATTCAACTGCACATTCAACCACTACCATTTTTCTTACTTATATGTACCTTTTGATGTGATTTGATTTGACTACGAACTTCATTACGCAAGACATAATGTTAGAAAGCTTCAAGGTCATTTTACAAGAATAAAACAAAAATAAATTAAAATTCATAAATTTTTTAAAGAAAGTCAACACTTGCAGATGATAATCTACAAGCACTCATGCATGAGAAAGTTTTCAACACATTTCGTAAAGGTAGGCAGAGATCCCATTGACGCAGTGGCGGGCGCGATTCCGAATCATGCGACTCAGCATACGATTAATGGAAAATCGCACGATTCTGAATATTTTGAGATTCGGAGACTAGAAGTTTCAGTTAATCTAGCCTGCATTATTTTTCATTTGTAGACCATTTTTCACTAAAAGTTCGATAATTTCCATCAAAGTTGAGAGCATGTGACACTCATTTAGAATGAAATCATAATTACCATAGTAATTGATGCGGTACTCTATTTGTAAATGCTTGGGAAAACAGCAGAATAAATCAGAGCACATGAAAAGTTGCAGACAAGGAATGAAAAGTCTTGATAATCTATTAATAAGATTCTACTGCAAATCCGTCATAGAAACACTGCAAGTACTATGCATCATCTGTATGCACTATGAAGTATATTATTAATATTTTTATTTCGCAGTCTTGGTTCTTTTGGTCTTTATCAATCATATTTTATCGAACATGATTGTAGAAGTGCTTTAGTGCAGCCATTCCAGCTGTTTTAAGCTATTTTGGTCAATTCTGAGCCCAATTGACAAGCCATTGAAAGGAGAAAGCGCTGCGTCTACTGCTGCCAGGGAATTATTGTGCTTAAATAGCTGAAGTCTGAGGACATCTTTCTATTATATGTCCACTCGAACTGGCGCCCTACAATCTTTATAATTAGTAAATCTGTAAGTGCAATTGTTACCGGGTTATGTTTATAGTGTGCATGTTAAATGTTCAGTCATTAATACGCATTGATACGCATTGTGGGGTGCTCCCATAGAGATTTCACATGGCAAATATGTTTTGCCATACAAGATCCCAGGAACGAGCACCCGCGAATTGCAATTATCTCAAACGAAAATGAATAGAAACATTGCTTTTACCTCATCAAGCGAATTTCATTGAGCAGTCAAATTGCAAAAAATCGCACGATTCCTGGTCATTCAAGAATCCCGCGATTGATTCCGTCGCACGATTAACTGCTCCCACCACTGCATTGACGTGAAATTCGACGGCAGCTTATTCCATACTTGAGGTCTACGAGACACAAAATGTGCCCTTGAAACGGAGGATAGGTGGTACCTTGGTTTCTGAAGAAGATTATTCGAGCTGGAGCGAAGACGAGAACAGTTGGGGTAAATCACCGACAAGATTCAAACGCTTGAACACTAGAACTAAGATTCTCAAGTCAATAAGAGAACGGGCTGGTAGCCAGTTCAGCTCATCCAAAAATGGAGTCACGTGAGATGATCTATGAAGGTTGTATACCGGGCGTACTGATGCATTAAAAACCGTTTGAAGGCGGTATGACAGCTTATTCGAGAGACCGGTGAGAGCAGCTACACAATAATCAATGAGTGGAAGCACGAGAGCTGACACAACGTGATTAGAGTCACTGTGATGATCTTCTAATCGTTGTCTCTCAGCACACCACATGAGAGAGGTTTTAGCAGTATTCATGACAAGTTGGTTGGCCCTGAGCCACGAGTCGAAGGAATGGATGCAGTCAGGGATCTTAGAAGACAGGAGGCATTTATCACCAGCTGTACAGGATGCATAAATCAATATGTCATCTGCATATACATGGATGATCATACCTAGACTTTTCACCACATTTGAAATGTCATTGGAGCAGGGTCTATGTTGACCCATTGTGGCAATCCACCCTTGCTTTTATCCACTTTTCCCTAATATCCATACTTCTCTGATGATGCCATGAAGACTACCAATCTTCTCCATTTCGTTGAGTAATAATCAATATATATTTCAGTATTCAATAGATTATTTACTTGATGCGTTGTGTGTGCCGTATATCTAAAAGAAAGTTTGTAAATTTTAATGCTAGTGGTGCACTTACGCGTTGGCTAGAACTGATAAATAATGATCAATTTTCACTGCAATGAATGATTGTAGTATTTTTTAATAATGCTGCCAATCAATTCGTCTATTGGTTCAATTTCCTCAACCACTTTATATCCTTGAAAGATGTATGACACTTTTAGCTACCACCCTCTTTGAATACGAGTAATATTCTAAATGCATCAAGATTATTATCAGGAACTCTTTGCCTGCTAACTCGCAATTCACATTGATCAATCGAGCTCTCTTGTGCTGTAGAACTCAGACAAATCTTTAATTTCCATGTTGACAGTGAATAATGATGCCCATTGAATAGTCGCAACGATAAATCGCTTGACTTGACCTCATAGGCGATGGCGTCACCAGTGATATTCACAAAGTTATCCGGTCATCGCATCTCCTTCGTCCGTCGTTCCACTCACAAACCTGGGAATCTAGGCCAACTCGGCGCCAATCGACGACATGTATAGATGCCTCGGTCAGTAACTATCACTGATGATTTATGGAATCCTGACAAGACATGAGAATAAGTCTACCATGATGTTGCCTTATCGAAGTTTGGTGTCTCATCAAGGCGAAGGACACAATAGATTGCTGTTTGAATTCCACACTTTTCAATTTATTGCAGGTTATTCGGGTCATCGTTGTGTCCGAAATATTGATAACAAAATCAGAAACTTTACAGAGTCGGTTAATCTTAAAATTGGAACAGATAGGCGAAATATTCGTCATGTATTTTCATTATTTTCTTCATAGATTTTGAGAAACCAAACGGTGAGAAAAACGATCGAGAAAAAGAGAGAGAGAGATAGTAAGAGAGCAATCGAATATGCAGCCCTCTATAATACATGTCTTTTGGTCATAATATATTTTTTTTGTTTCGCATGCGAACACACACGAAACTCGATTACTGTCAACACTTCTAGCTCTTTCATGTGTGTGCTAAGTCAGTAGCTACATATAGTTGCGACTGTTTATTACCAAACAAGAAGCAAGTCAAGAATAACAAAGAAGTCAATACGCAATAACGTGGGACACAATAACCGTCTCCTATGCTATTTAATGAGGAAACATAGCATGAAAAAAGCAAAAAGAAATGCTTTAATCCACATATTCGAACACAGATTAAAATCTGTGTTCATAACCAGTTTTGGACCAAGTTTTAAAAACATTTCAAGCATGCTTTGTACATGTATAACTATACATTTAGCAACTTCACCTGTGCTTCATTGATACGCTTTTAGACCTGTTTGAGATAATAGAGACTAGTGAGTATAGTGTGTTTGGTAGACGCTG
Organism: Prostheceraeus crozeri; assembly: GCA_907163375.1. Taxonomy (NCBI): domain Eukaryota; kingdom Metazoa; phylum Platyhelminthes; order Polycladida; family Euryleptidae; genus Prostheceraeus; species Prostheceraeus crozeri. The sequence continues at coordinate 195,067 of CAJQUW010010277.1, forward strand.
AAGTTTTCTTTTCGAGTGAAAGCAGATCGGGTACATTTTATTTTTATAGATTGGAAAGAGCCAAGTAGATTGTTAGAATCTATCAAAAATGGCTTATTACTGCAATATATTTCTCCTACTTACTATCCGTAGGCATCATCAGGCAGTTAGTGAAAGATTTACAGAATAAAATTTGAAATTCACATCAAGAGATGTATAAAAAGATGTACAAAATATGCAAACTATGGTAAGAGAAGAGAAGGAGCTATGCGGCAGGTAGTAAAGGGTTACATAGTACCATTAGCATTTATAGTAAATGACCTGACAGGAAGAGAAAAGGGAAGAAATAGGATGTGAATTAAAAATCTGATTACTGTGGAATAACAAAATCAAAGAAAGAGGAAATCTCTATAACTGTCAAGTTCGTGTCTTGAGTTGATGTTTGGTTTTAACTTGTTGATGTAATAGGCTTCTCTCAAACGAAGGTTGGTGGAATCATTATCAAATGACAAAATTGTTGTTGTTATTTTTGTTCTAGAGATGTTACACGTTTGCAGGTGTTTGAATACGGATGAGTTGATGTTGGTGATGTGTTCACGACAGCGGATGTGTAAATGTCTAATGGTGCTGCCAATATAAAATTGTTTGCACTTGTCACATGTAACTTGATATACTACACACCTTTGGTAACACATTTTATTGTTTCTGATGGGACAATTTTGGAGTGTGCACTATTGATTGGGTCGTTTTTGTTTCAAAGCACTTCGTAAGGTTTTGTTCTTCCTTGATATTCTAACATCTATGTTTTCTTGGCGAAAAACGAAAAACGTTCTTGATTTATTTGTCTACTTTTTCGGAGACGAATGGAAATGGGAAATGCATGTATTCAACATTCTGTTCACTTCGTTTTCTTTTTCTTTTCATTTGTTTGTTGCTTGCGATTTTGATCATTGAACAGGATAACCGTTAAGTTGAAGAGTTCTGTTAAAATTATTCTCACTTTTTTTGTATATTGCATCATTCGGGCATCGTTCTGCTATTCTGTCTTTCTCGTTTCTTATAAAGTTCAGTTTTGCTTCTTGAGGTATATGGGAGCAATAATGTACAAAAAGGTTTTTCTTTGCTGGTTTACGATAAAATTCGAAAGTAGGTTCATCTGAGGCATACAGCGTAACGCAGAAGTCAAGAAGACTCAGACGATTATCGTTGCCACAGGGTAATTCAATTTCAAATTTTATGTTGTCATTTTGAGAATTAAGATGATGAAGAATGACATTGCTTGATCTTTGTTCTGTACAATAGCAAAACAATCATCGATATAGCGCATGAAAAGTGGTATATCGTGCATTGTTCTCATTCTTCTTAGAGCGGTAGTTTCAATGGTGCCCATAAAGACAATGGCTAGTATACCGGATAATGACGATCCCATCGGCGAGCCTTTCACTTGAAGAAAAATATTGTCTTTGAATCGAAAATATGTGTTTCTTAGGATAACTTCTAGGAGTTGTTGAATTTGCTCAATAGTAAGTCCACTCATGCTATTTATGTTGCAGTCATCTAATTTATAGATCATGGCTTGAATGGCATCATAAATTGGAATAGAAGTGTACATGCTGATTACATCGAAACTGCATGGGTATACTTCACTTCTTAGTTTCGTCGCTTTTATTTTGTCGATACGTTGTATGCTTGATTTCAAGTTGGCTGGAACTTTGTCGAGTAATGGAGATAAAAGCTTTGTTAGTAACCATGCTATTTTTGTCGTTGGTCCAGAAAAAGTCGAAACAATCGGTCTTATTTTTAGCTCATTGCTCTCCTTGTGAGTTTTTATAAGGTGATAGAAATAAGGTAATGAGGAGTTGCTCATACAATCGCAAGCAACAAACAAATGAAAAGAAAAAGAAAACGAAGTGAACAGAATGTTGAATACATGCATTTCCCATTTCCATTCGTCTCCGAAAAAGTAGACAAATAAATCAAGAACGTTTTTCGTTTTTCGCCAAGAAAACATAGATGTTAGAATATCAAGGAAGAACAAAACCTTACGAAGTGCTTTGAAACAAAAACGACCCAATCAATAGTGCACACTCCAAAATTGTCCCATCAGAAACAATAAAATGTGTTACCAAAGGTGTGTAGTATATCAAGTTACATGTGACAAGTGCAAACAATTTTATATTGGCAGCACCATTAGACATTTACACATCCGCTGTCGTGAACACATCACCAACATCAACTCATCCGTATTCAAACACCTACAAGCGTGTAACATCTCTAGAACAAAAATAACAACAACAATTTTGTCATTTGATAATGATTCCACCAACCTTCGTTTGAGAGAAGCCTATTACATCAACAAGTTAAAACCAAACATCAACTCAAGACACGAACTTGACAGTTATAGAGATTTCCTCTTTCTTTGATTTTGTTATTCCACAGTAATCAGATTTTTAATTCACATCCTATTTCTTCCCTTTTCTCTTCCTGTCAGGTCATTTACTATAAATGCTAATGGTACTATGTAACCCTTTACTACCTGCCGCATAGCTCCTTCTCTTCTCTTACCATAGTTTGCATATTTTGTACATCTTTTTATACATCTCTTGATGTGAATTTCAAATTTTATTCTGTAAATCTTTCACTAACTGCCTGATGATGCGTACGGATAGTAAGTAAGAGAAATATATTGCAGTAATAAGCCATTTTTGATAGATTCTAACAATCTACTTGGCTCTTTCCAATCTATAAAAATTAAATGAATAGCCAAGGAATATTCCCAAAAGACCGGGTACAAATGAATCATTCATTCTACTATCTGTCTATGGACTAGGAGAGAGAATTATGCTAAGACTTGGAAAACCACCATAAAATTTATTTGTACCAGGAGAAAATCCCATTCATTCAAATTCGTTTCTTAACTCTTTCAATGCTCTCAACACATCATATTCGGAGTGGCTGCTCATGTACATTACAACAGATTGAAGGCACACTAATACAGACATAGAAAGTCAAACATAGAAATGTAACATCAAAAGAACAAAGTAGCGAAGTTAAACTACTGTATTACGATAACAATGATAATGATGAAAATGAAAAAAGTGACTACTAAACTAAATTGCAAAAGTAGTAATATTGAATAGGTTAAATCATGAAGAAAAAAGGAAGAGAATTGCAATTGAAAGTACTTACTAAATAGCCTACTCTTTACTTTTACGTTTAATTGTTTTCCTCTTTTCTCCTCAATATTTAACTTTTTTAATATTGCTGCTTTTGCATCTTTGTTAAGCAGTGTTTTTTTAAATATCAGTTAATTAAATTCTACAGTTTATCTTCCGAATAGCATGCGTGTTTTTGGTGACATTACACTCTATTTACACAGCTTTTGAAGCTGTCGATTCATTTTATATGTTGAAGAAAACAGTGAAGACTATTGGAAAAAACACAAAAAGACGACAACCATCAATTTTTTGCTCTAAGCAATAGTGACACATATTCTTCAATAACTCTGCTGTGATTGTTATTTGAATGATCTCGTTACATCTGGATCTCTACAGGTAAATCAAAATTCAACAGGATGATCAGAATTAAATTTCGATTCTACTGACATCTGTGGTGTGTAATGATGAAGTATGTCCTTAAGATAAATGCAGACATTTGAGGACGTGTTTGGGGGAGGGACCAAGGAAAATGAGGACGCGTCCGTAAACGTAACGACTCGCATTCTGCATAGATAGACATAGCGAGCGCTACTGAGTCAGCTACAATCCGAAAGCAAAATGTACATTGTTGGAATAAACAGCAGTCAAGATGAGATGTAGCTATAGGAAGCTGTTAATCTGTGAGCCATCCTACATTTTATCAATTTACAGTTGTCCTTCATTTTCCTTACTTAGACAGACTTGAGGCAGACGCTAATTAATCAGTCGCCGTTGACAGTGTAATGCGTTTTTCGTGAAGTGCCATCGTGCAGGCTTTCACCAATAAGTGTGCTAAGCAGCTCTCCCGAAGAAATGTACTTCGTCAACACGGGTAAAGATAATAAAGCAAGTAAAACAGATTGTGATAGGATTTGAAAAATTTTAGAAAAACTGTAACTGTAGCCTGTGCCTAATAATTCATGATGCTCATCTTTCTACAACGGACTGATTACAACGGACTGATTAACGGACTGATTACAACGGACTTTCCGCATTTTCTTTGGTGTTTATTTTGTGTACCTGCAAGATTCACTTGTAATTTGATTTTTGTAACTGTTCATGTTGTAATTTTTTGATTCTCATTCGGTTCAAATATACATATTCTCTCTCTCTCTCTCTCATTATTGATTTACTGAAATCACGCCTATTGGAAACTTAAATAAACAAGTATTATATTGACATGAATACGGTCGTGTTTAATATTGAAGCCAAAAGTTATTCATGCGCAAATAATGCAACTTAAGTTTACGCATGTTGCGAATCTGTGAACCTGCTGCGCATATGCATGCGGTCACACTTTAAACGTAGGCACATATGTTTGCCTACTAGGCATATATGTTTGTGTGCCGAAATGCATGTGTTTACAATCCATGACCCTTGTGTTTACCAACATAAAGTCTACGTCACTTTCATGTTGTAGTTCTAAATTTACATAGATATATGGTCCTAGCAGACAGTCGTCATGCAGCATAGAGTAGACTGTCTGCTAGGACCATATATCTATGTAAATTTAGAACTACAACATGAAAGTGACGTAGACTTTATGTTGGTAAACACAAGGGTCATGGATTGTAAACACATGCATTTCGGCACACAAACAGATAGGCCTAGTAGGCAAACATATGTGCCTACGTTTAAAGTGTGACCGCATGCATGTCTAGTCTATGCTGCATGACGCCATGTCAGGGCTGATATGTAGAAAGCATTTATAAATTGTCCATTGCTAAAATAATTCAAACTCATGTCCCATAAATCAGACTGTCAAACGCTAGAACATTCTACAGAATGCATCCCAACAACGTCGTCAGCCGAGGACCACTCGCGAGTTTCGACCCCTTCCTCGGAACTCGCTTACCTGGGTGGTGGGGTCCACTAAGGATGATCAGTCCTTAGCCGTTGTTGAGTGAAAGCTTTGCACAGCTCCTTATCCACGCAGATCCTCTCATCGATGTATCACTTAGCTCTTTCTCTACTTACGTAACCTCTCTCCCTAATCCTAAGCTCTTCAAAAACCGCACCATCGAATGTCCGACAAAGCCGCGGCAACCGACTTCTACCGGCCACATATTGACCTTCCATCCTTTCCTCCTACACTCTTCCACCAACTCTTCATATCGATCCATCTTTCTCTCATCCACCTCTTCTAGTCGATCCTTCGTACATAAACATGTAGGCTTGTATATGCAACAAAATATTTAGATGTTAAATATAATAAGCTTACTTGGTAAGCTCATGAAGAGAAGGATTATACTAATTTATGACTGGATTATTTCGGACTGGTTGCATATTTGACTTTCAAACAAATGAAAACACTATATTCTGCGCTGTATATGATCATATGGTACTGCTTACTAGCTGAGACGTCTGATCAGTTTTTATAGGTTCAGCATCAATGCCAGAGTGCCACGTTACTTTCGGCAACGATATAGCAGAGAGCTGAGAGACTTAGCTATGGAGATAGTAATTCATGCAAATATGAGCAAGATGTCGCTTATTATGTAAATTTATACCAATTGTTACAAAGCGAAGAACGCTATGATTTTTCTAATCTGATATCGGTCAATAAAATTGCGACGCCAATCCAGAATCCGATTGACAGTGTAAATCCTTTCAAAATGTATTCATTCTCAATGTGCTTTTTTGGAGCAGACGAATGAACCAGAAAACCGGCTGTTGCTTGGTGCCGAGGAATGCGGAGAGCTCTCATTACAGACATCAATTCTTCGGTTCGACAAGGGTTGAAAATTCCTTTAGGAGACTATTTCGTTAGCGCCGGTTCGTGTCCTTTCATTCTAATGATTGCCACTCAACAATTTTGCCGTCTGGCGACTTCAAAACGCGCATGATTAGAGTGCGAGCGAACATTGGCAACGATTATTATGATGGTGAATTATTGAGAGAAGTTAGAGAAATCCGTTCGGAGCCATGAGTATATGATAACTGATTTTAGGAGAAGAATATGGAAATATAGGTTGCATCGCAAAACAAGGGCTTTGCTTCGAGTTCTACATTTGTCAGGTTTAGGAATAATGATTGTTTGCACCTTGCCCATTGGTGAACACTGAGTGCAAGATTGTGCTCTATGAAGCTTGCATCTTTAACGTCGAGTTCTTCTTTGTCATCAACACATACCACCCAAGACAGAATAGTGCAGCTCATCTTCACTTCTGCTAACCAAGGGAAGCTTCGCATCTTCAGTGCCAATGAAATGGCGCAATCCAGAGGTGGAACCGGCCGATCGAGTTCGGTCACAAAAAATTTCGACCAGCTCCACCTCTGGCACAATCGTCTGACGAACTATCATAACAATCAAACTATAAGCAGCCAGCTGAATGATACACAAAAAATTAGAGACAGTTAATAGCGACATCATACAGCAAGGAGGCACAGACGATCTCAAGTTCTCTTGAGAACTAAGTTGTGAATTTTCCAAATGCTGTTATCTTTTAAGGTGGATCAGCGGGATCTTCATTATCGACAAAACTTGTCCGTAATGATATGAAAGAATTGTGACGATCAGAGCAATTTGAAAGAATTCACAGCAGTCCTCAAGCGATGAATAGTTATTTTGCTATTATGGTTTTTTCCACTCATAAGCTCCTGCATTTGTCACTTTTAGTAAACCGACACGCTTAAACAATCTAATTCTGTGCATTTCGCTAGTCTAAGGTGACCATGCACTTTTTTATTCAAACCGGGACATCAAGAGTATCTACATTTGTTCTTAATCAAAGATATACAGTAATACTGGAAATCTAAAGTTACAGCAAGGAGATCTATCTATTCATAAAATTATCATTTTCGGAATTAGTTATATTGTTCACTGGATAGAGCGGTTTTCAAAGCTTTTGGTTTCCTGATTAGATCAGTTGCAAGGTGGCTAGAGCATTGTATACAGACACACAGTGTGATATCTAAAGGCGAGACCAAGCCAATGGCACGACGCATAGGTCCTACATCACCACGCGTGCATGAGAGCTTGAATATACCACACAACGTTCAGACATTCCCACCAATCTTAGCAAAGTGAATGTCGACATGGCATCGATCATTGGAAAAATAGCACGCCACCACTATTAGCCTCTACATACTTCACACATAACACATAACAACTAAGTAGCTCTTTTTGAAGATGTTAATTACATGTAGTACTTTGTCTTGGTTTGCAAGTGAGTCCTAGACTATAAAAATCCAAAACCGGGACGTATGGTCACCCTACGCTAGTCACACAGTCACGAGCCGGCTGCATAGTGAGATTTAATACAGTTTAGCGCAGATTTTCTTCAGTTTCTCTGACCGCTCGCACCAGAACAAAACTGTTGCGTTTTCCATTCAGTCATTCGAACAGCATTAATTACAGGAAGATTCGAATAAAATCACAACATTGGAAAACTCTGACCATGTCGCCAACGTCCAAAGACACGTTTAAGTATTAGTGGTGATGCTAGTTATTCGAAAAAATTGCACATTATGTGACTAAAATATACATACCTACAATTAGAAATTAAAGTCGGCTAAACATCCTCAAATTCTTAAGATCCATCGGTAATAGAGAAGGTGCAATGAATTCAACACCGATGAGAAAGGTTAGGAGTGACATGTATCCAAAAAGGGAACTATGCACATATTCACATTTATACATGCTAGAACTCAAATAGTTTGCATTTTGAGGTCTGCATATGCATTTAAATTGAAGTTAATCAGCAACAGAAAGTCACTACTATTCTTGCCAACTTCATCAAAAAAGCTTCAAAAAGTGTGCATGGTTATTAAATTTCCTTTTCGAATTTTGCTAGAATATGTTAACATTGTTTTTGTTTCATTTTTGAAGCGCTTTAATTTGGAAAGTTAATTTCTAGCAACTGAAATTTTATGCATTAGTTACTTCACTTTCTTTAATGACAGTAAATAAAGAAATATTTCTCGATATTGTTTCACTGGGATTTGATTCATGCGCTCAAGATCACGCAAATTATCGGCCAAAAAATCAATGCATTTTGATTATAATTAGATTATCCGTCAGAGGAATTAGTTCTCAATCCTCTCAGCATTCATCAGAATAACCAATTCAATAACCGCTAGCTGCTATTGAGTCAATTTCTAATTCATTATCTTGCTATTTTTGTTTGACTGATCAGCAAAAATCATTGTATCATTGCTTCTTCGCAACAAGTAGGCCTAGGTCTACCTAATCGTTCAGTTTTAAGTAACTGAGTTTAATTTTTAAATGACTAAAAAAATGGATATTCGCAGAAGTATCGAATATCTACTGAATTCGAAATTGCAAAACAAAATATGCTGCAATATGCATACATATACAGTCTTACTGACAAGTTGCATGAATTAGGCTGAGATATATGTGAATTGCACGAATCATGCTGCGATGTGAAGTATGACCATGTGTCAAATCAATGTAAGACAGAAATCAATTTAATACTGTAATATGAAACCTTTAATCTGGGTGGAAATTGTCTGTGCGCATTGACGACAGGGAGAAAAGTACGTAAAGAGTTTGTTTACTTAAGACAACTGGTTCACAACATTAAGCTGAGCAATTAACTTTTTCAGAGCAAATATTCAGCGCTATTCTTCGCTACTATTTTTCGTCCAACAATAAAAATCGTTCGATTCGTAAATAAATCATGTCATTTTGTCACATTTCACTGGAGAAAAATAACGATGAAGTTAATTGGGAATAGAACAATGTCAGATTAAACGGTACTTTGCTTGTAGGCGGTTCTTTGAACTTATGGTACTGCTCAAATTCTTTCCATGAGACTAAAGCACTATGCCCTATCGAGACACATTTTGATGATGCATACCTTCTTGCTTGAAGGCACGGACTAAAAAATGCAAATCAATTGCATTTGGCAATTGTTTGGATGGTTGTGTGCAATTTGCAAGATGTCAGACAAAAATGTCAATTGCAATCAATACTCGTTGATCATTAATTTTGGCATCAACGATAAAACTCTGTTTCATCATCTTTTGATTTTTATGAGCTTCCTACTTCAGATGGAGCGACCATCAGTGGATAGTTAGTTTTATAATCAAAGCCTAAAGAGCATTAAATTTAAGACTGTTCTCCTATGAGTTGTTGAACCGATCAAACCGATTTTCTATTCTGCCAGTGGAATAAAACACTTCAAACACGAAGCGATTTACTCGAAAATCTCGCATGAAGTTTTCTGTGAGATGAAGACTTGCAGCTCAATACTTTTAGGGATGAGTGATATTTAGAGGAAACCATTTTCTATCTTAGTATGATTGAATTTATAATTTGATGTGCTCATGTATATTTTTGTCTGATTTAAGAATGTTTATTTTCAGTCTAATCGGTTGTCCGTCAGGGCTGTCTATCCTCAAGGACAATCGAAGGACGCCGAGTGCACCGTGTGTGTAAGCTGCGCCCGACAAGCCGCCAACTTGCAAACTCCGAGCCAGGTGAAAGCCAGTCGTATCTCCGACCGATCTGCCAAATTGAGCTGGATACCTGGAAACAGCTCTCTCTTCCACAGTATTCACATCAATGGCCGTGAGATACGACTATGCCCACCGGGGCAGTATAAAGCACAATTGAATGGTGAGTCAAAATCATGGCAAATTAGTTCAAATATCTTTTTCACATTTAGTGCGATGGTTTTCGCTTCATGCACCTTAAATAATGTACCTAAACAATTAAATGTATGGAACATAAATTTAAGAATAATATAAAGTCTCTTCGAGTAATGAAATGAAGAATTAAAAAAGCTCAATTATCAAGATTGTTTCTTTTAACTTCAAGCTCAAAATGTTGAACTTTTGTTTAGATTTTTGTCACTTATTTAACTTTCACCTGCTGGTTTTGATTTATACACTGAAGTCCCCTAAGCCTACTACATGTTGAAAAATGTTTTATGGAATTCAAAATTATTGCGACTTAAAGTATGATTGAGCTGGAAAAGGAAGTACATTCTAAATCTTTTTTACCCGGGCTGTTTTGAGTTCCGAAACCCCAGGGGTGATGTAGCCTCTTCTACTGATTTTGATGTTTCTATGAATCGCTCTCAAAATTATGGCACAATACAAATGGCGCATGCTGGCTGTTCAGCATATACAGTGTTGTACATCGACTGTACATCGATCGATAGAAAGCGCTGGACACCGAAGGCCCTTCCATTTTTACTTTTAACCTCTTTCTTTTGGATCAAGAAATATTTATCGAGAGAGACGTTGCCATTTTTTCTGCTTTGGAACACTTGCGAAAAATTATTTAAAATACCTTCTCTTATGAAATGTTTTTGTTCCTAGCAAAACGTCGAACAGTAATGTAGTTTAAAGAAGAAAAGGGACACAAAGACTTGCACTTGCTTTGTATTTACAACTTCATTTATAGTTTTAAGTTTTGTATCCAATGTTATCAAGACATTTAGATAAAATCATATCTTTAGTGGGTATTATTAGTTAAATTAGTAACTGCATCGGATGCGCAGCCAGAATTTTCGTTCGGGAAGGGATGATTTTGATAATCAGGTACATAATGTTGAGTCTCACATAATAACGAAAGGCTGCTGCGCTATTCTTGAAATTTATGAATTGAATAAACAATGTTGTCCTCATTATTCAATGAAATTGAAGCACTTTGTTTGCATTTTATATCACGGAATATATATTGCTTGCCAGGTTTCAGTGCTTTTCCGAAAAAAGTGGTGTAGTGGAAGGAGAACGTGGGTAAACCTGTTTACCTAGTTCTTTTCCTTGTAAAACCCCATCCGAAATATTTACTCGGAAAAGCATTAAAAATTTTAAAAACTTTTTTATATCAATATCTACACAATTTTTACTTGCTCATGACGTTTTTTCATCTCATTTAATGCCAAGCTAAGCATCTTCATCTATGACACTATGCAATATCCAATCACTGCTCACGGTGAACAACGGCAAAGAACACCAGCCTCATCTACGTTCAATAACAAAGTTCAAGTGTATTTTCAGAAGCTGCAACTATTAAATGAAATTAAATGAAAATTTAAGAATAGTTGATGTCTGTTTTCTCATTGAATTTACAAGATTTGAAACAACGGCAATTGTAGGAGCTGCGTGGGAATATTCCTACTCACGATCCATGCTCTAAGTATACTTAGAATTTCGAGTGGGGTGCATCTTCTACATCCACTTCTTGCTTACGCCACTGAACTATGAGAAGTTTTGTTTTAGATGGGTCGCTTGAGGTTCAATAAATTATCAACGAGGCGCAATGTCTTGGATTTGCGGAACGAAACCCTAAACACAGAATTGGACAGGTCGTCTCTTCTTCTGTAAAGTGATACACTTAAACAATCTAATTCTGTGGCTATAAAAGAAAAGGACGGATAGCGATTACTTCAAGAGTTGGGGTGTACTCCAACAGAAGAATTATATTTTATCGCAGATAGTTTAATAATTGCATAATAATTGTTGACACTCGATGCAGCTATCATAGTAGCTATATAGCCACATGCATTAAAGAGAATGACAAAGATTTAGTCAATAAAAGACACCAACATCATTGGTTCACCGACTACACTCGCCTAGTCTGACGGTAAAATTGATTGGAGGCTTTTATTAACTTAATCGTTGTCATTATCTTTCGATATTCAATATCCTTCGCCAGACCTTTGTTGTCAGCCATATACACCTGTACATGTAGGTACATCTAATAATGGAGGATTGTTATGTAGCAATGTAATCGATAGAGAAATCGCAGATTTTAGGAAAATGCTAAATTCCGATAAATTTCCTCAGCAAGCATCAATGTCATTACGGTCATTACGTAATTTTCCTAGTGTCCGTATTTGTCTTCAAAATTCATACGTCAAATTTTCTTGTTTCAATAGAAACACCATCACTCACGGCACACCTAGTGTGTCAGGTGTGATGGAATGAAGGCAAATTGAATGAAACGAAAATTTCCGTCAAAAGTTATGTCATGGCAATCCTCTTATTTGTTCAACAAAGAACTTTCTGCTATTAAAGCAATGAGTATTCTGCCTGTCAAATGAGTTGGCCTGTCAAGGTAGTTCAGTGACTCTACTTTTTCCTCTCTTGACATTTCAAGCAAGTACTTCATTAATATTTGGTTTCAAGCAGAATTTCTGCTGGTTGGATGAGGGAATTCGACTTATCAGATTTTTCGTTTAACTCTGTAATCTACAGACGAGCAGACGGTCTACGATATTGAGGTTAGTGCTCCTAGGATTTGTGTATCCATCTCTCGTTGAACTTTAAAATCTTAAATAAATTATGACGATAATTCAAATAATACGTAGCTCTGCTATCTACCATTTCCATTTTTATCTCCCCGTTCGAATACTAAAGAATTTATCAGATATTTTGAATGAAGTTGATTAAAATTTTCTAGATGTTTGCCATTTACTTGATTTAATGGCTTAATTTAAGTGGCAGGCAATTTAAGTTCTTTCAAGTTACCTCATTAAATGTCTCGTGATCAGGATTTCCTCTTATCAATGTTTGCTTGGGGATTGATCGGAGGGGATAGTCTCGGCAATCTGACTATAGCCGTATGTGTTTGTTGGTTTCTGAAATGTTGAAATTATCTTCGAAACAGAAATAGGGGTATACTGGGGCGGTAAATCTTATTTGCAAAGCATAATGTAGATGAGCGATTTGAGCTCGTCTTAATATTGCACTGATGTATTTACAAGCTTAATCTAGGAGGTACGTGGCTTGGTGCAAAGGCGAACTAAATTTGAGAACAGCATGCAGGTTTCAGTACGTCATAACAATAATCACGAACAACAATTTTATAGTCAGAACCGATGTTTTTATTGTAAATGTTGTCATTTTGTTCGTCTGTATCATCATCCGTTCATGTAATTCATCCATGTATAGAAATGCGCATTCATTGTTCTTTGTTGGTGTCACTGATGATGGTACGTGTGTGACGCATTGAAACCGGTATGCTGAAATACAATGATGAAGTCACTGAGGCGACTTTCTGCAAATTTGAAAACTTGGGTTGGATGGATTAAATTGAATATCAGAGCATTTAGGTCTCTCCTCTTGCTTTTTAATTGATGGGGCACCGGAGTAGGACGCCGATTCTCGCGAATAATCAAAACGTCACTTGCTTAGCTTCTCATGGCGCTACTTTTTGATACGTGATTCTTCTTTACTGTTGAGAGACTTTCCTGACCTTGGTCATTGTGATAAATAGTCCATGTCTTTTTCTGATTGCAAACACGAACCAGTGTCTTTTAAGAGGATCAATCATCAATGTATGCTTCGTTAAAGGTTCATTTTCTAATGAAGTTATCGGAAAGCCTAGCTGAGAGGAAATAATTTAAAATAGATAAGTACTTGCACATTGTGCAATGCATGTGATAATAATATTGAAATACTAAAAACTGCTTTGGCATGAAACTCGAAGCATTTGAAAATATTCTCCATAAGTTATTGCAATGTCTTATATTACAATGTCTAATCCAATTTAATGACATTTGTTTCTATGTTTCTTGTGGAGAGGAGTTGCAATATGAATCTAAATATCGTTACAGGATTGGAGCCCGATTGCATTCAACGAGTCTTGATCAAAGCTCGTCGTCCATCCTCGATGCCACGACCAATTAGGCCTCCTGGAGAGGATGCTGGTGCTTACTATGAATTCCGAACATTACCTGGTGGTGGAGGTAGGTTTAGTTCGGTCATTTTTTCTCAGTAATTTTTCGGTGTTGTCACGACAGAGTTACATTATATGATGAATGGAAAATATCTGCATCAGTGCTGGAGATATTCGTAGTGCAGAAATGAAATTTTGAAGCCGTGATCACGATTGTTAACAAATTTGTTAACCGCATTGTGCAGACTATCTGCATATCTGTGTGGCAACTATTCCAATAGTGGTCTCCGTGGCACAGTGGTTAAGTGCTTGGCCTAGCGATCTTTCGGTTCTGAGGTCGAACCCTGAAAGTGTCACTGGAAGTCGTCAGGTAGGGCATCCGGACTGAAGGATCGCAACGCTCCAGATTAAAGTCCGACTCCCCCAGTAAGGGGAAGTAGTGACGTTAAACCATTCATTCATTCCAATGTGACTAAGAAGTAGCAATCTTTAAAAAGAACTAAGAAATAAATATGTCCATAGACCTGAGCAATTGCTAAATTCTTCAGCAACCGCAGACGCTGCTGCGCTTCGTCCTACATGAACTCATCAGTGCGATTTGGAATGGCTGAAACTATTGTAGCTTATGACTCCTACGTCTAGAAAGCTTTTTTGGTGTGACGACACAGCTTTGGAATCAGCTTCCTCAGACCACTTTCCCTGACCAATGCAATCTTGATAATTTCAAGAGGCGTGCGAACAGGTTTCTGATGGGGACAGCTTAATCAGATTTGAAGATCTGTTTTTTCTTTTATCTATTTTAAATAACACAATTTGGTACTTTTCATTGAGTAACCCCTAGCTTCGTTCATGGCTCATAGCTGTGCTAGGGGTGAAAATTCTGCAAAAAAATGTCTGAGAAAGTTGAAGCATTGCACAGCAACGTGATCTGCATTTGTGTATCTTTGCTTTGTCGTGCGGCTGATAATCATAGAAGATATCAGTGTCCGTTCTCATAAGCATATGATTAGCACTGCACAGCATCTATGGCTCAAGTCTGAGACATCTTTATTTCCAATGCTCAGGCGAACTGTCACTCTACGATCTTTTGTGAAAATAAATGTTTGAATGGTTTTTGAAATATTCAAAATTATAGTAGAAGATCTTGATGAAAATTCCTACTTTACTGTTATGAATTCACGCCCGATATCATCTGGAAAAATCTGAAATTCCAGGAGTTTTAACCAAATTTCCTGAGATTCATTTAGGCCAGGAATCGTTCAAAGTTTTAAGTTGATAACAAAGGCTGTTCCACAAATTGAAAATGTACAGAAAAGTTGGAAAATCGATACACTTATCGAATGGTTGAACGATCAAGCGAAATCATTTCTTTCATGGGATCGATAATAATAGATTTGTAATCTCTTAGTGTAGTAAATATTACTGTCGCCCAATCGGATACTAAATGAGACATTTAATAGAACTCAAAGGTCTAACAACGAATTCCAAGCTCATTTTAGTAGACACCGTCGGTTATCAAAGAAAATATTTGATCGAAGTTAGGTAGATGCTTTAAGATAACTTCCAGGATTGCAAGTATCCGTTTATTATCTGGATTTAAGTCCAATGAGATAAAAGTGAGCAACGATTAATATCTTTTACAGTTTCAGGCAATAAACTTGAATAATGAAGCGATATAGCAGTAGAGAAGCAAAACATTGCAAATATTCAACATACAAAAAAGATAAACATCTCTATGGAATTATTTTTTCAGGTTCAAATATCCCGGCGCCGTCAAATGTACAAGTTGAGGCTGGTCCTCAAGATGGCACACTGCTGGTCACGTGGAGCCCGGTAGCTTCTGAGCCTCAACTGCGAGTACGTGGTTATGCGATCTGCTTCAATGGTCGATGCGTCGAAGAAGCGAATGACCCACAAAGTAAGCTGTGAAAACTGTAATTGATAGACAAGTGTAATTGATAGGTGCTTCAAGCGGAATGCTTCTAGACAAAATACATGAGCATTAGATATACTTACATCTTCCACCTTCTCTGACCTTCTTATCCCTGATTCTACATGTCCGTTTTAACTATTATCACAGAATGTTTTTTACTCAAGAGTAGCTGTCATACGAGCTTATTTTATAAGTACTATTACTTGTCTTATGACCGATGTCCTCATGTTTCATAGACTGTTTCCGTGTCATTCATACTTCATTGGCCATCAGAATGCGAAGGGTTGTTTACATGTATATCGATCTTTGATTATATCATTCTGTGATGGATGTCGGGTCTTTGTTTTTATTGTCCTAATTAAAGTCAGCTTAGATTAGATAATGTCGAAGAAGACATACATTATACAACATTTACTGAAATTGAAATATTTACAATCTGCTACGAAAGAATGATATTTGCCTAAATCGATTAGCTAAATTTGAAAGCCATTTTACGAAAGCATGTCAAATTTAGGCATTTTAATCCCACATGGGTGCACGGTCTGCAGTTTTGCAAATTCGACTCCATTTAGCGCGATCGAGGGCGCCATCTTTCTTGGCACATTCTTCAAGTCCTCCTTCAGTTGATCCGCCCATCGTCTCCTGGTGGCACGTAGTCGCCTGCCCAGGGGGCTCAGCAGCGTTGCACTTTTGCCGGAGTCTTCATGGCTGCGAATGACATGACCATGCCACTTTTAGCTGAGCTTCTTTTATCTTCTCCGTGAGGGGCGGGATGCCCAGTCGCTTTCGGACATTAGTTTATGGGACGTGATCCCATCTTGTATAGCCGAGGAACCATCGCAGCATTCGCATTTCCAAGGTGTGGAGGAGTTGCTCCTCCTTCGCTATCAAATTTAAATATGTCTAAAACTGCATTCTTTACAGTTTGAATGCTTCTGATGTACTAGTCGCCATTTTTGAGTGTGTCATTTGAAGTTACTTCGTTCGGCAACTAAACGGTGGCTTTTTTAATATAGTTTTCATGTTCAGCCAATTTTCATTGGCCAAATTCAAATCCAATACTTTCATTATTCAGGTATGACTTTCTAAGGTACAGTAATTCGGTCCTTATAAGTCCTGATTTATTTACGTCTGCTCTTGTAATGAAGATTCCACATAGCTCTTAGAACTTTAAAATGATTTGAATTGATATTTATAGTGCATATTAAGTTCAACTTAGACAAGAGGAATACCAGCATTGGAAATGAAATGAACTAAATATAATCCATTGCATATTTCATGAAATTCTGATGAATTGTTTCATCGAAAATAATGGAAACCGCGGCATTGGCCCTTCGCAATGTCATCGCGATGACATCACGTTACAAATCTCGTTAGGAATAAGGTTGAGTTCTTGTATCGTTACGTATCTTTTAGCTTAATTTTCGTTTACTCAAATTTAATGGTTTCTCTACTTATCGATATCTTTGTGTCTAATCTTTATCTGTATAGTTTCCTACAACTAGCTCTACTTATAAGTGTTTATTTCAACCAAAGTGCTCACACACATTCTGAGCAATTCCTTTTCTAGTTATCATTGATTTTCAGGCAATAAACATACACATCGCACGTACATTCACATGGAAATCACGACAACTGCTAAGAAGTGCATGAACTTAGTGAAAAGAGAAGCAGAGAGTTAAAGTTACACTTCTGTATCCTGCTGACCTTTTGACTTAATACATGCTGCTTTTGGAATACGCCTGACAGACGACATGCCAACACTTGCTCCTACATAGTTTCTTATAAAGATTGCAGACTTGCAAATTGAAGCTAAACTTAAGGAATTAATTTGATAAAATGGACAAGACAAGAATAATGTATGTAGTTGTACGATTCTGATATTTCGCGACAGAATTAGTCGACCTTGTTCGTCACATACGGTTTCTAAGTCTATTCTCAATTTGGGTTTTTATGCAAGTTGCAAATTGCTTATATTTTGATTGGCTAAATTATCAGAGCGCAAGAAATTGCTAGATTGATTAAAAAGTCCTATGACATAACAAATTGTAACGAAATGATTTGTAGATTCACATGAATAAAACATGACCCAGATTGAAAATCAATGTTTCATTGAACGCTATCATATAAGATGCTTAAAAAAATGACATCTAGATCTTTGAAAAAAGCCCTATTTTAAATATGTCCTAATGTTGACCTTCCAACGAGTCAAATATAGTGATGTATACATGTATGTGCATGTCACCATTCAAGCATATTTTGGTAGCCTACATTGGACGATTGAATCGCTGTTCTTTTAACGCTTATCGGGCTAGCACAGCGTGCAGCATTATGTTGGAACCAAAGCTCATTGAAACAAGATTCTTATTTACAATCTCGAGAAAGCACTGAATTCTGTTGATGTTTGTCGATTATTTCTGCAGATGTCTTGTACAAACGTCGCACGTAAGAGCATCCGTAGCATAGACCAACTCAATGTTGATCTATGTTGATCAGTACATGAAACAACGACAAGTAAAAGACTTTCGTAGCATCTGAAATGTGCTACTTGGATCCTGTGCTCATTTCGTGTCACCCTTTTGAAAACGGTGAAGCGAGCTACAAGGAGAGTTGATACAAGCATTTTCGTTATGATTCTATCACAATGTCTGAAATTGATTGATTCTGTCACAAATTAACGAAAGCATTATTATACCCACATCAATCATGCTATGGCAAAATAATATTTACCAGCGCATGGTTTTTCTCCTCGACGAGAATCGCTCAGCATTTTCGTCAAAATGATCTATTCCAGACTTTCCTCTCTTGTGGTCCAATATTACCTGTGGTGGCATCTTTGTATCTTCATTGTCAGCTACTCCGCTGCTTGGGAAGAGTTCAATAGAATAACCTTGCGATTACTTGCTAGAATATATGAAACGGCTGTGACTTTGTTATGATGAACATACAAGAAAGTGCTTTCAGACTACGCTCTTGGTATTCACATGACAACAGGTACATCTCGCCGATGTTTTCTAACAGTTCCTAAGGGCGATAACCTTCTATCGAGAAGTTTCTCCACTAACTGATGGGATATAGGTAAACATCACGGTTGCTATCATAGAACGGTTTGGTCACGAACGTCATAGCATCACGTCAAGCTATTTGGCAAACCTACATTAGTCTTTTCCTCTGTCACGTTGCCTACTATTAGTTTGGTAGTTTACGAAGTTGGTTTGGTAGTTAGTTAGTTAGGCTGGTAGTTTGCGACGTGAGTACAGAGGGTTTTCAAAAGCTTGAGCGCGTTGACCGAATAGTTGAACGGTGGACACCTGATTTGGAAAGCCGTGTTTCTGTTATGTTTACCTCTTCTTGCATCAGGTTGATTTGAAAAAAATCGGGGCACAGATAATCCCATCCCCTGCCTCAGTTTCTACCATCAGAGAAGACAATGTGAATGTACGCCATCAAAGAATTTCGTTCCCTTTAAGACGCAACCGCGCATTACACCTTTTTGAAAATTTTCTATTTACGCATGAGTTTTCTAAGCGATTGTTCAATTTCTTGTCACTTACCACTGTTTGTATTGACTTGATAAAGATTTTATTGCTGCGGTGTTGTTATTATTATTTATGGATAGCTAGATTTGGTTGGCGACCCATGCGTACTTTCGCGTTGGGTGCGAAGCCTGCTATAGTCTCGTACATCAAGAAATCTTTACATTCGATTACATTCACATTTGAACATTCGATTAGGAATACAGCCTCGATATCCAAGAAGTAACAAGTAATCTATTAGAAGTATCGAACGAGATATCTATGGCAGTCTTGTGTTTCCTTTCTATACATACTGCGTGTTAAGATGTACAGCAGGAACGATTAATTATGCAAAGTAAATGTAATGCGTGATTATCCTAAGAATTGCTTGTCTGTATAATTGCCCACAACATTTCTGGATGAATTATGACAAAATGTTGCATGTTCGGTCTTTGGACATAAGCGTATTCGGAAGACTGTGTATCTTCCATTGTCTTTACTGTGGTCCAATAAGGGTTACTGGACGACTCAACGCGGCTGCGGTAAAAAATGATGGCTTTGTGAATCCCTGAAAATATGCATCCCTAAATATAACAGCTACTTCGATAGTTACTAGAAAAACAACTATTTTGTTTTACAATTTCAACGATTTTAGTCACTTCTCGCCTACATTAACGATGAGAGATCGGTGAACAAATACTTCTTTTTGCATACTTTGGCTGCAAGTCATTTCTCAGTATGAATTGATAAATCAAACATGGATAAAGTGACTTTCGCGTAATAGTTGAAACGGTGGAGCTACGGTTGTCTCAATGGCTATAGAGTGTCTGTCGATCTGTTTAGGAATTTCCCTTCAATCATCGCAAGCAGTAGTAGCGTCACTCAGCTATCTGGCTGACGTTCTTCATTCACTTCACTGCATTGTTGAAAGTGTTCCTAACTCTCTCATTCTCTCTCTCTCTGGATTTTCAGTTCATCACGACAAATTGCAGCTCAACCATTAATAGCAGTGACACTAATTGTCACTAAACTGCAACAGTTTTCGAATACATACAGAATTCCCTACCCTGCATGTAGCTATGACTGATTTTTCTTCCTTCGCTGTATAACCTATAACTTTTTCAAATCCTGCAATATTGAAAAAATTACCTGCGCATGAAATAAACAACTTGAAATTTTGATAAGTCAGTTTCATAAAGAATCAACCTCAAAGTAAAAGATAATTAAATCAAAACACGGCATGATTAGTACGAGTATAGTTCGAAGAATTCTGGAAGCTGAAGAATACAAACTTAAACAGATACTCTAGTGGAAATTCCTGGAACGAATTAGATTTTTAAAGTCCATTGCGTATACATACAATAAATACCTAAAGCACTGAGATCCATGCCCGCCTACAGAGTAGGATGCATAATGCATAAAAAGGCTAGTCAACCTGACTTTTACGGAGAAGAGAAAAATAGATCAGGAATAATAATCAATTTTTATTTTTGTAAACTAAGGACGATAGCTCGACATGAAGTATGACGAAAAGCTAACCGAAATTACAAATGAAGATAACCGCTAAAATGAGGAAACCTGAAATTACATAGCTTTGGACGGAGTTATCAGGGAGGAACCATGTAGCTGCATCAAGCAAGGATTCGGCTCCTAGCCCCAACCTGTACCACATGGCGAGGCCAGGCCGACCAAATCGAATGATCAATTAGGTCGAACTCTACAAACCTTAGAAAACATGCTTAAAAGATAAATTGCAAACTAAATTTGGATACATGACAACATAAGAATAACAGCGGTTAGCTATGCATTCCTATGATGGAAGGTATTTAGCGAGGTGAAAAACAATCAAGCTGGTAGACGAGAGACCTATTTCTCGAGAAGGATTTAATGCAGGAAATGTATATTTTGTCATTCTTCCACACGTCAAATATCTTAGGCAAATATTCCAACAATCACTCGTGAGATCACGGAATCGCTTACCGTCCAAATTTTCTTTTCTGACAAAATGGAGAGCCAACCATTCCAAATTTACAAATGTGCTCAGCATGAGTGGCTTTGGTAAGATGTCGCTATTTTATCACTATGAACATAAATGCTCTATGAATTCATGAAAGCCTGTCAAGTAGCCCATACTCTTGAGATATGATTCACTGTTCTGCTCAAAGCGTAGGCCTCTAATTTGTGTACTTCTCAATGCAAATTCTGTGCACCAACGTCAAAGTGTTTGTCTGGATATATGCACTTAAGCGCAAACTTGCCAAAGTTGCTCATTAATCAAAGACTATAATCTCATAAAGAAAATCATGGTCTTCAATCAACATACAAGTCAAAACGATATGCCAGACAACACAACAGCTGTACAGGCGTAAAACATGCTGATTTTGTTTACGATATATTTATGTGTTGCGATAATGCGCTTAGGATGCAATATTGCTTCAAATGCACTTACCCAGGTAGCAATTACGACCGCATGTAATCTACACTCTACACGTATATGCATGTAGAATTGTAGATGCCAATATTTTTCATATGTTATGCGCTCGTAAGCCTGATGACTTGGATTTATTGATGCGTTTGCGTGAAAGCCATTACTAGAATTTACTCTTTCGATCCGCAAGACTATGGTTTTGGTGATTTGATAGAGCTTTATTATTACAAGGATGTTCCATCAACAGTGCCACATGACGCATCAATTTCCACCTGATATTGCTTACAGTGATTTTATAAACAACCAATAGCTCCAATAGCGTGCGGTCGTGTTTCTGCTGGTCTCTCTCGATCCTATTGATTTCCTGGTTGTAGTCTGGCCGTTACTTGGTGTTTTTCGGCAATTTTTGGATCATTGTGTTGCTGCAGCTGTCCTCTCCATCTCTATTGCATCGGATTGAGCCTCATAGCTGCCCTTCATGTGTTTTTTTTTGAGTT
This sequence comes from Prostheceraeus crozeri, assembly GCA_907163375.1. Classification (NCBI taxonomy): domain Eukaryota; kingdom Metazoa; phylum Platyhelminthes; order Polycladida; family Euryleptidae; genus Prostheceraeus; species Prostheceraeus crozeri. The sequence continues at coordinate 217,213 of CAJQUW010010277.1, forward strand.
CTTCGTTCTCGTCGGTCCCATCTCTGAGTGGTTATCCCATACATTGACTTCTTGCCCGCTCGCACGACGTGCACAGCCGGCGTGACATTGTCACTTGTATTTGTCTGTCGATCTTTTGACGTCACAAATACCAGACACGTCAATATCTGGACCAGAATTTACTTTATTTAGAAGATTGATATTTGGAAGAACTGTTGGTATAGTGGTGTATCGGTTGCCGCAGCTGCCTTTGGGTACTGTTTTTCGTTCTGGGTTCGAGTCTGATTTGAGACGCTTTTACCGAAATGTCGAATATTAGTTCTGATTATATTTTGAATATGTCTGATGACGATATCTTGTCACGCAAAGGAAGTATTACGAAAGGTGAATTGTTCAAAGCTTTCCTTTCTTTACGAAAGGAAAATTCTTCCTTAAAGCAGCAATCGAATGGAGATTTTGACAAATTCATTGAAATTATGGAACGAAAATTGGACTCGGTACTCGAAAAACTTTCATCAGTTGCTGAGGACAACAAGCGTTTAAGTACAAAAGTGTCAGATCTTGAGAATAAATTGACTGTTCTACAGAGTCAGGAGGGATCGAAATATTCCGATCTGTTGATTGAAGCAGAACAGCGTGCCATTCGCAGAAACAATTTCCTGATTTCAGGGTTGACAGAGTTGTCATCTGGATCTGTTGATGATAGAAAAGAAAGTGACAGAGCGTATATTAACAAACTGCTAAATGATATCGGTATCGGCTTTGACATTGTCCATTCCTTTCGTCGTACTGGGAAACCTAGCTCCAATAGACCACGATTGGTGTTAGTAATGTGTAAAATGGCTGAGCAGAAGTTCTCTGTTTTGAAGTACAGCAAGGCACTCCGTAATTTTGTCGACTACCGAGGTGTGTACATCAACCCGGATCTCACAAATATTCAGCGATATGAAAGCAAAATGCTGCGTGATTAATTTAAAGCGAAGGAAAGACTTAAATGAAGATGTTGTAATATCTCGCGGTAGGATTGTACTTCGTACTTCCTCACAGAATTTTTCGTAAAGCTTTTATCGAAAGCGTCAGTTCGAAGTGGCTTGAATGACAATCATACTGGTTTCAGTTATCCTTCTATATTATGTTCTAATGTTCGATCTGTAGTACATAAACTTGATGAAATCAGCGCTACTTTATCTGTTAAAAATGTTGATATATTTGTTTGCTCTGAATCATGGTTAAATGATAAGCATGGCGATTCCTTCATTTCCATTGCCGGATATACATGTTTTCGTGAAGACCGAAAGAACCGTATAGGAGGTGGCGTCGCGGTTTGGGTGCGAGATTCAATACCAGCTTATCGTCAACCATGTCTACATCCTTCAGAAATCGAGTGCTTAATCATAAAACTACCATTTTCCCAAATGATCATCTTTTGTGCATACAGTGTATATTCCTCCTAATCCTGCTGTTCAACTAAATCGCGAAATCAACGACTGTATAACAAACTGTATTGATGATTTACTACTTGATTTGGTAGATTATGAAGTTGTTTTATGTGGAGATTTAAATCATTTTGATGTAAACGATATATCATTGTCTTTCAACCTCATTAACTCTTATAATCGCCCTACATATGGTGATTCACAATTAGATTACATTCTTTTGTCAGAAAATTTGAATAGTCTGCATAAAGTTTCCGATTGCGCGCCTTTCGATCGTTCAAAAGTGCATCATTTGCCATTATTAGCCATTCCCTCTGTTACACGTACAGCGCCACATCATGTTATACGCAAAGTTTTTTGATTTACGAAAATCCTGTTTAGATCGATATTATGATGCTGTAGAAAATGTTGACTGGGAGTTTATTTATGACTTTTCATTGTCCTTAGACCAAAAGTGCTTGCTTTTTCACGATATATTGAATAGTGTTGCAGAAAGATGTTTACCTATATCTTATGTTCAATGTTCTGCTAGGGATGAGCCATGGATAACCCCGGTCATCAAAGGCTTAATCAATAAAAGGTGGGATGCATATCGACGTCGAGACTTCCGAATGTACGAACATTTCGAGTCAAAGATAAAACACGAGATCATAAAATCAAAAGCTATCTGGACGAAGAGTTTAGCCTCTAAAGATCTGTGGAAGGCTGTGAATGTCCATGTTGGCACAAAAAATCGAAATCCGTTGACTTCACTATTATCTCAGTATAAGAGCCTCGAAGACGGTATCGAAGCAATTAATAGCAAACTGTCTTCTGTGTTTCAAATTTCGGATCTCAATGGTATTCGAGATTCAGTCGAGAGTAATTACTTTCTTAACCCTAGTTCAGACTGGAATATCGAAATAACTCCTAACATCGTCTACAGTCGTATACAAAACTCTAAAACTAACAAGTCGTCCTCTGATCTTCCTATTGCAGTGTACAAGCACATATCAAGTATCATTGCTATGCCTCTGTGTCACCTCTTTCAAATATCAATTGATGAGAAACAAATACCTGGCATCTGGAAAACATCTGCAATAACTCCTGTCCCCAAATGTTTGTCTCCGACTTTAGATGTTATTCGTCCAATAAGTGTTTTGCCATTACCCGCAAAAATTCTTGAAACATTCGTTTTGGAATCTGTTAAAGAGTGACTTATCCAATGTTATGGCAAGCATCAGTTTGGCTTCAGACCTAACTCCTCTACAGTTTGTGCACTGATTTCTTTGCATGATTATATGACAAGGGTTTTGGACCAAACTTCGACCTGTGGAGCTTTAGTCGTATCTTACGATTATTCTAAGGCTTTTGATGTACTAAGAAGTGAGTTGATTGTCAGAAGGTTGATAGAATGTAATTTTCCTTCTGTCTTTGTTTCATGGATTTTTGATTATCTCTCTGGTAGAGCACAATATGTAAAGATTGGTACAACGAAAAGTCGTGTTATCAATATGACATCTGGCATTCCACAGGGATCCATTTTGGGGCCATACCTTTTTTCAGTGGGGACATCTACTCTAAATGTCGATGAGTCGAACTGTCAGATAATCAAATACTTGGATGATATCAATATTTGTTTTCCTGTGTACAAAGATTCAGGCAACAGTCATGTTTCTATCGAGCATCAACGAGTACTTGATTGGTCCCAAAATATGTATTTGAAGCTCAATTTGTCTAAATGTAAATCCCTGCTCATCGCAAAATCCGCACACACTCACGTTACTGGTGTCGATCTACCTAATGTGAAATCGGTCAATGAACTCTCTATTCTAGGTGTCACGTTTAACTCAATGGGAACATGGAGTACACATGTTGACAAAACAATAGCCACAGCATCACGTCGTTTATAGGCTGTTCGTATGATTCACCGCTCTTTACATCCTGCAAGTTTAAAATTGGTGTACTTCTCTTTAATTCGATCTGTCATGGAGTACTGTTCGCCTCTTTTTGCTTCAAAGCTCTTTTTATTAAGTATTATCCATGATTTTAGGTTTATGTGTCCTTTTTATGTTTTTATGCATCTACTACCTTGTAGGTTGATGAGTTCAGCTTCCCAGTGGTGCTGTATACTTTCCCCGAGAGTAACATGCCTTTGAACACTGGCTTAAACATCTTTGCTGCCCAACTCATCAGATTCGCTAGGATTTCATCTGATGCTTCCGCCTTCATATCAAGAGCTAAGGGCATTTTTGATATCTTTAAAGGATGGGGTTATAAGAATAATTTGCTGGTTAATTCTTGCATTAAGTCCTTCTCCAAGAATAGGTTCCTCGTTTTTAAGTTTGGTTGTTTTTCGCCCCGCCAGATGCCATCCATCATTGGCATGTTGGGCTAAGATAACCTCTTCTAGTTTCAAGTGCGTCCTTTTGTCCTAATATAATATATTAAAAAAATTATTTTCGGTTTGGTTCTGCTATGTTTCCTCAGACTTGGAGAGACCTTCCATATCGTACATTCGATATGGTTGGCCTGGCCCCGCCATGTGGTATAGGTTGGAGGTTAGGGGCCGAAACCTTGCTTCATGCAGCCACATGGTTCCTCCCTGATGACTCCATACATAGCAAACTTAATTTTGGTTTTTTAGGTTTCTAATTTTCACCTTTGTTATTTTTAGTTAGCTTCTCGTCAGGTCCATGACGAACTCGTGTTACAGTTCTTATTTGATAAAAAATTTAAATCGTTTATAAGTATTAATTTATTTCCCTTACCGTCTTCAGTTGAGTAGATTTGCCTTTATACGTATTTCAGTACCTGCTCTATACTAGAGTAGGTTACTCTATGTTGTCAGTATTAATTCATTCATTCATGACTTTTAATTACCTAATTATTTACAAGATTCTCCACTAGGGTAATTGTTTAACTTTGGCGTCTTCCGTTTCCTGGATCCTTCGAATTTTTTTGACCGTGTCGTGTCTTAATTTGATTGTCGAATTCTCACCGCTATTGTGAGTCTAAATAAAGCGTTTTGAATTTTGAATTTTTGAATTCCCTTAGTGTCACTGACTCCAAACGCCTAGATCGTGTTCAACGCCGTTTTGAAGTTATTCTGTGCTCAATGACATCTGCATCCGTTCACCTACCAAGTTTACGTGATCGTCGAAGTGACTTAAGCTTACGTTTCTTACAGAAAATTATGTCTCCCAATCACATTTTGTATGAGAAATTGCCTCCTATCTCGCGTTCTGGTAGATTTTTGCTCCCTCCAAGACGCACTGTCTGACGTGGCAAATCTTTTATTTCGTATGTTTGCTCTATGTATAATGATTATATCAAACGATGATTACTTCTGAATCTGTAATTTAATTGTGTATAGTGTTTATGTAACTTTTGTGTATTACTTCACAAATTTGTACCGATTTTCATTCAAAAATATAGACGCTTTATTATTCTGTGACTTAGCTAGCAACTGTATTTTAATCTCTCCTGTGGTCATACTATGATACGCTTGGTGCGCTCTTACTTGCATTTCAGTGTTTCATAAAAATCCCACATATAGTAATGCCCATTCTATGAAAATCCATTCCTATGCCCACACTACATCATTTGGGAATTCCCATTCCCATAGTAACTCTGGTAATCGCTCTCAAACTAATTTCATTTGCTCCAAGGTGTCCGAGTGCTAACACTTCTCTAAATGCCCCAAGATCATTTATATATTTATTTATATGTACTTTCTCGTGAGGATAATAATGAATTAGTTTCTCAACACACGAATGTCTTGTATTCACGCATCATTGAAGTGAGCATCTTGCCAGATATAGGGAAAGCTGTGGAACGCTTGGGTGATTTCATGACGCTCTTCTCTTCCCTATTGACAGATCTGCACTTTCTATCTGTGAAACTTTTCTTGTTTGGCGTTTTCTCACGATGTACGTCAGACATTTGATAGTTTCTCAACAAATTGAGGATTGTAAACAATGATCTTGATTAAATCACTTGAAATCTCCGCCTGTGTTACTCAGTGTGAGGGCGGATTAATGATATACGATTGGAGGCTTCCTTGTATAAAGTGTCTTCAGTTCTAACAATGTATTTCAATAGAATGATTCAGTTTTGTTATTGTCGTATTCAGTGGATATTCCAATCAAGTTACTATTACTTTCATGATCATTAAATTTATAAGAACAAGAGTATTTCTTATTACTTGTCTATGAAATAATTCAATGCAAAGTGCGCTCACTTGCATGCACATAGAACAGCCTTGAAATCTGACTTTTAAGCCTACTTTACACTGGCAGTCACTGCAGTGGCAGCAGACGAGTGACACGTCCGTCACGTGATTGAAGCACAGCATGACATAGCTATGAAACATAACTGCAGATGCACCACCTGATTTACATTGCAAGCAGCAACACAGCAAGTCAGCTACTGCACTGTCCAACAAAAGTGAATCATGGAACAAAAAAATAGAGAAAATTAACCAATCAAATGAAACTATCATTGCAGCAGGCTGCAAAGAAATAGACTTCGTTCTAATCACTGAACTGCAACTGAACTGCTACAGCAGCACAGACGTCATGTTCTGTGGCAGAAGAAATTGCGATAAACGTCATTACGAGGTCATCTTCGTCATCTGCAACACAGCACATTAACTGCCAGTGTAAAGCAGGCCTTAGAGTGGGGGACGCTGAACTTAGCTCGATGGATCTAGAAAAGCTGCGGTTTTCTGCAAGGTTATCCTTAAACCTTCATTTTTTAAATGCCTATACTCTCAACAGTAGCTAAAAACCCCCGCTGCAAATCTCTTCTGTTAGAGAAGAAAATCTCGTCCGCGAAGCTTCATGAACAGAGATGGACCATCTCACGATCGCTGGCTGTCAGAGACGCACACGGCGCATGTCAGATGAACTAATTAGACCCTTTGCTGGTCTTATTCGCATGCTAATACTAAACAACAAAGGTCAATTGATGTCTAATTAACAGATCTGTAAATGAAATCAATCAAGTTGATCAAACTGGTCTTGGTCTTGACTTTTGAGTTGATCATGGTGCGTCACATGACTGAAGAAGAAAGGTTACGGTCAGTTGGGATGGCTGAAGCAGGGCGCTTTTGTAAAGCCATTGCCCGTTACTTTGGTCGAGCTCCGAAAACAATCCGTGAGCTTCTTGTAAAGTGGAGGAGAACTGGGGCTGTTCTTCATGGCAACTGTGGCAGACTACGCAAAGGGCCGACCGACCCCTAGTACGCCTAGCACGGGCTAATCGAACTCTTCCGGCCACTCTCCTCAGGTTAATGTGGTGCGAGAAAGGCCACCTTGCCCAGATTCTCAGCTCGGACACGATCAGAGCGCATCTCCGAGAGTCCGGTTTGCGATCCAGAAGGATGAGGAAGCGGTTACACCTTATCCCTGCCCGCGTAGCAGGTAGGGAGCGATGGGCCATGCAACGAGCCCACTGGCGTATCCAGCAATGGAGAAGGGTCGTCTTCATCGACGACACTTCCGCCTCTTCAAAAGCGACGGCAGAGTGCGTGTTTGGAGAGGCCCCGGTCAAGCATTCCAGCCGGATTGTGTCCAGATACACGAATCACAAGGCATCTCCGTCCATGTCTTGGCTGGAATCGCGTTGAACGGGAGGACGGAACTCATTGTGCTGGACAGGAACGTGTCAGGCGAGACCTATGCGGAGATACTGCAACAGCACTTCGTCCCCTTCGCCAATTCAAAGTTCGGTGGTCTTCAGCATTGCATCCTACAAGACGACAATGCGCCACCACACCGAGCGGCTTCTGTTCGTGAGCTGTAGGAAGAGCTGGGCATCCGAACTCTCCGATGGCCCTCCAGATCCCCAGACATGAACCCCATCGAGCATGTCTGGGATCTCATGAAGAGGAGGATCAATCACAATCACCCTCCTCAAAATGCCAATGAACTCAGGGAAGCTATCGCGGAGGCTTGGCAACGACTTCCTCAGGTGATTATCAACCGACTCGTGCTCAGCATGATACGACGCGTGGCTGCTCTTCTCCGTGCTCGGGGAGCATACATACGTTACTGACTTTCAGTATCAGCTGTACACGTAATTTTCATTAATAAACGTTGACTTTCTGGATAAGATCGTTATTTTCTCCTTCATATTGATTGCGTGGGGCAGGGCTGCAGATTTTTTCATGCTTAGCGACTCTAATTATACAATTAATCCGTCAATACTCACAAAAACTAATGTTAGAATTCCTTGCATGAATCATATAGCGGAAGCCTAAATTACATGCATAATATGGAAATAGCATGATTTTAGCCGATAGACACTCATGTAAACATGTATTGCATTCAGATGTTTTATTGAATTACTTAATAATGATACATTTGATGTATTGACCTTTGTTGTTCAATATTAACATGCGAATAAGACCAACAAAGGGTCTAATTTTTTCATCTGACATGCGCCGTATGCGTCTCTGACAGCCAGCGATCGCGAGGTGGCTGATCTCTGTTCATGAAGCTTCGCGGACGAGATTTTCTTCCCTAGCAGACGAGAATTGCAGAGGGGGGTTTTAGCTTCTGTTGAGTGTATATACAGTACATTGGATTTTGCATTGGATCTTTCAAATATGAGAAATACAGCATCAACACGGCTACTTAGAAAGAAAAAAAGCCTGTATAAAGATGAAAATGCGCTCCTTGATGGTAGTTTCAGCTACACAGCTATGCACCGATCTATGCAGATCATAGTAATAGATAACAACAAAATCTCTAGAACAGAAATGTAGCCTCGTGCAATACACAAGAACGTCACAAAAGTCGCACGCATTTTCACTTAGAAACACCTGTCAATCACTATATGATTGATGCACCGAAATGTGTGATTTTCGATCATGCTGATGTTTTACTGTTAATGTTGATGTCAGTTTCAACTATGATTGATTCATTCTATCTACTGTCTTAGTCACAGCAAATCCGAGAAAACGATCTTTAGGCATACAGCTCAATCAATCCAACTGGGTTAATAAAGCTCAATTTTGTTAATCAATTCGATTCAAACTAAAAATTTCTATATCATGAAAATGAGGCCTTTTAGAAATCATGCTATATCATAAAATAAACGATGGATTTCCTAATGCTGAATGGAAATGTAAAAGAATTGACGATAATTCAAGTTGGTAATAGATAAATCATTTTAAGCCACAAAATCTCAGATCTCTCAAACTCAGAATTTTAGAATCTGATGGTTAATACTAGGTACCCTGCTGTTGCTCCTCTTGTCATGATATGCTTAGTTTCCAACAGGCAGCGATCCGTCCGAGTGATTTTTGTTGCATTCTGCAACATTGCCACATGACATATAGATATTGCTTGTAGCCATGTGTTGACATTCTTGCATAGTGATTTGTAGATAACGGTGACATTGCTTTCAATCTTTCTGCATTCCCCTTACGTGTTCAGGTATTTTGAAAAAATAATAAAGACTAAATTCATCCTTTGTTTATTGTCTTTTGTGCATATTTCCTTGCATATCACATGTATTAAAAGAATCAATGAAAAACCCAACGTTTCGTCCGCCACATCTAGTGATTTAGTCATTGTGGGTTTTTACCGTTGTTTTTGTTGCATATTTATGTACATGCAATTTCTGTTTTCATTCAGTTTTAAACCATTAGAACTATCATAGAGATGTTCGGGTTAAGCATAATGAGAGTCACTTGCAAATATTGGCAAATTAAAGGACGTCTGCGCAAATTTGTTTCAAAATCTTCAGCGATGTTTGAATTTTCCTAATGCTCCATAAAAGTGACATTGAATTCTAGAAATTTGAATATTTACTATGAAAGATAGAGACCCTACCTTCAAGAATTTTAAGTTTTAATTGACTGTCACGGGACAATCTAGAGCGCGAAACAAATTGCATTTAAACTTTAATAAGTGCTTTAGGGTAGCTTTTTATAATTTTCGGTGCATCGATGCGAGCAGGTGCGTCTAGAGCACAGCCCCAGTAAGAATCAGTCACATGTGCAAGTTTAAGCTTTTGATTGATATTTCATTAGTTCTTTCGGATGTGCGCCACCTTGATTCAATTTCTCTAGTCAACTTCAGATAAATAATCTATTTCTATGATGCAGCTGTTGCTAGATCTTAATTGATCGAATTTGTAAAACAGACAGTGGCTGCAGGTTCTTGGCATAAATCGATATCTTGTATGCTAATTTTTCAAAGTACTTTTATAGCTGAAGAAAAATTGATCGTGAATTTTAACAAGCACTGAAAGTGTTTGTAAATGTAACCACTGTCAACCACTGTAAACTGCCATCGTTTAGGTACCGTTATCATGGCAAGAACATGTCCACGACGTAATATTTTGTCAGTGTCCATGGCCATTCCAGTCCTTTAGTATTATCACATGTCGGATTTTTATGGTTCATCAATTTTTTCAAACCCAACAACAATTACTCGCTTAATTTCTGCTTCCATATGTCAATTTATACAATTGATTATTTTACTATAATAGGTCTATCTAAAAACTCTTGATTTTAAATGTAAATAATGAAATGTTAATGTTTTTTTCTGACTGATGATTTATCCAACTATCCATTTTCATTTACTGTATTGAAGCAAAACTACGTAAGTCATCACTAATCTACCTGTTATTGTTCTAAATCCTTGCTCTAACCTATCATCACGATATTTTACCCTCCCAAGTGTTCACTTCCATTTCAAAATTAAACCAAAAAATTTCAAATTCCTGTCACGAGTAGACCAGTGGCAACTCTTCTTCATTTGCCCTATGCAATAATTGTTGATTATTTACGTCGGATCTTCATCGGAGTTGTTCACATATTATATAACGCAAAATTCGGCAATTTTATTCCACATCCTACCCGAAAAACGCCATTAAATTATCCCACGGTCCACCCTTCATATCTTCCTATCACTCTCTTAGATATTTTATCTGAAATATGGTATATCCGTTTCTGATAAGTTCATTTCTCTCATTTGTTTGTGTTATGCCATGCTTGCAGTGAATGTACAGAATACCTTATTCCAACAAGAAGTTCGTCTTCCAATACTATGTAATGCGTTTTTTATGAATTACAATTTTGTTATGCTTAACTTACCGCCTAGTTTGTATATCATATAAATACAGATAATATATCATATGACTATTTCATAGTTCATATCAATTTAATATATACATGTTTATATATTTGACATGTGTGTGACTTCCATCATTACATGCTTTTCTATTTTACATGTTTATCACATGACGCAAAGCAATAATATACAGTATTGACAGCAAATGAAACTCAAAAAAATTGAAAGTCTCGAATCCCATGAAAGCAATTCTGCATAAACAACTAACTTATGTAACTAACGAAATAATGAAGCAGTGCAATGTGCAAAATTGATTTTTAGCAAGAATAGTGTAATGAACTACAACTTTTGAATAATGAGCAACATCGTCGATTAACATGTCTAAGAAATAACAGAAATATCTCAAATGTTATATCAACTCTAGTCAAAAACTTTGATTTGGATAAAAGTTTTTCGTTATATAACGGTGGGATCAAACCACCCTCAACCCAAATTGCGTCATATAATGTCTACCCCAACCCCTGTGCGTTATATAACATGTGAATTACCCCTTATGTTGTTAATTCTGTTCGGCTTTTCATCCACTGCATATCCGCTGTATGCACATTGACTTGTTAGGAAGACTTTGTGTTAAATCTATTTCATATAGTAATGAGTTGAAATCTTCTTAATTTCAGTTGATCATTGTCTTCTTAACGTCTCGGCGTTGCATCAACATTTAGCTGGCAGCAGCCCTGAGGCTGTCTTATCCGTGAGGACTATCGCAGCGGACGGAACTCATTCTAACGATTGTGAGCCTCTTTTGGTCCTTTCACCTGGTCTTCTCCGTCAAGGTGAGATGGGAGAAGAGTTTGGTAGTGAAGAGCTGTCTGATATTCAAGAAGAGGAAGAAGATTTAATAGAGCGAGAGCGACAGGTAAGTCATAATGTCTATATTAGAAATACCGAATGCGTCAACAGCTAACAAAATTATCCATACGAGCATTTACTTACATGAGAATTTAACAGAAAAGGCAACTGTCTTTTCAGAACCCGTTTTTACGCAGTGTGACCCTTTCTTTAATTCTTCAAACTCGCCCTGTCCAGTCGCAGTCAACCGGCGAAGATTAGCTTATGCCGGTTGGCGTTTACTGTTTTGATGCGGCGAAAGTAGAGTTTTGGGGATGCGCTCTTTCCTTCTTGCATTAGTTGATTTAGAGATAACTTCCAGAGAATAATCGGCTAGAGCGATTAATTTTACATTGAGGGAAGCACGAAAATCAGATGCTGGCTAATATGTGCAATTTATTCTACAAGGCATTTCGACCGGTCCAGTCAGTCACTGTCGGGTGGATGATCGGCTGCACATGAGACTGGTCATTCACAACTGGAGAAACACAATTGGTATAAAGCATAGATTTCGTCAAACAATAATGAATAGAGACCGTTAACATGAAATTATAGAAAGGCATACTACTAAGAAAAGAAGATGCAAATAACGATAAGTTAAAGTTAGAACTGAAATGGAGGTCAAAATTGCTGAAACCAATAACCACTGTTGCTCTGTTTGTTGCGCATAGATGAAGATTTTGATATAATGTGAACTGAGTCTTCAGCAGAGAAACTTCAGTGAGTCTACGATAACACTATAGTGTGATTCAGAGATACTGTAATTGCAGATTTGATCCTTGTATTAATGAATTTTGGATTACTTTCATAAAAATAGATAGATAGAAACTTTTGAAAACTTTAGATGATGCTGAGTAGTCATTGAATCATCGCATCTTCTGGGTAAAATTGCATTTCCGCTTATAGAATTTCGCTTCTACTGAGTTACGGAATTGAAATAATGGACACTGAAATATAACTTCCGTGGTCATATGTAACGAATGATCAGCTGCCGTATGTCATAATGGATATACATGTTTATATATGTAAAATGTCTTCTTTTCATTCAAACAATTTCCTTACAACTTGACTGATTTCAAGCATTAACCGCATTCGTAGGTCAACCGCCAACTTTATGATAAAGAAGTCAACTTTTCAAACCATTGCATGCAGGAAATTTCCTTCCTAATCAAGAAGATGTCTGTCTTTCGATATTTTCTGAGTGTAATTGAATGGAAACTTGATTCTTATCGGAGAGAAAAGGATCAGGTTTCACACAGTCTGTGGGTGACTTAATTTATGTCCTTTCTTATATTGTAACTTAAAGAGATTTGTAATTCCTTAATGCAGTTGTCTTTGATTGATTACTCTAAGAAGAAGTACAGCTGACGCCGCTTTTAAGCGTTCTAATGCACTGGAAATTCTGCTTTAAGATAGCAGTCTCTCAAGGGATTCAAATTTAAATTTAAAAATTTATAAAGCCTACGTAAATGATCACTAGGCTGTCCATTCTTTAGAAAATCCATCAACTGGCTATTAAAGGATAAACAAATTTTGTGAAATATTTTGACGAAAATCAATTGAAAGATTGCGAAAATGCATCTTCCGATACTAAATATATTTCATACACTTGACGCTGATCGAGCTTAATAATACACAATGAACACGTGTCAATAAAATCTCTATTTACGAACAAATCAACTCTTGCTGCAACAAGTAAAATTCATTGCATTTCACTCTCGATTGCTTTGGAGATCATAGAAATGATTGAAATGAGTTTGAAATGCATTATTGCCCGGCATTGGAGGGTATATAATGCACCATTATATGCCCGCCAATTTCACATAGAATTCTCACCGTTGCAGATAGCCATGAACCGTCGTTCGTCACTCCAGCTTCAGAATCCATTAAAGAATGAATTGGTGGACTGATACCTCAAATCATTTTTAGATAGAAATCTTAATTTCAAATCTCACATTTTCAACCATTCATGCGCTTGCAAACTTTTCATGAATTAAAATCTGTTGAGAGAGCAGACTTTCATAAACTTCAATAAAATCAATCAAAGATTTCTTCATCTCCCCATTATCTGTTACTGACAGTGATCAATAATTGTAATATTCATATACTTCTCAAGAGTTACATACAATAGCATTATATCATGGATTTTGCGGGCAGAAATATCAGACAGTCTCGGCTGCTAACGCAGCCTCGCCTATGTCTGATATTGCTGCCCTAAAAATCCATGATTTAATGCTGCGTTATAACACTAGCATTGAATCTCTATGTTAGTACAACCAATACTTAAATTTAATCACAAGTAGTTTAAGCTAAATTAAAATCATGTTTTTCGGTAAGAATCTGTAAAGCAGCTATGATTTCTTCGCATTATGCAATATTTTTTTATTATTTATTTATCTCCCCATATGTCCCAACACATTGGGGTGGGGCAAAACCATTACAAATAGCGAATACAATATCAATAGCACTAGTTTGTCACATTTGGTCCTACGTCCAGCTCACAACTCTTCTCCATTCCGCTCTGTCACGCGCGATCTCCTTCCACTCGGTGATGGTCTGTCTCTCCTTCACGTCATTGGCTACACAGTCATAGCATCCTTGGGCGCACGCGTTGTCTTCTACCTTCCACTCGCATTGCCTCAGCCTTTTTCGGTAGTCTCTCGTCCTCCATTCTCTGCACATGACCTGCTCATCTTAATCAATTGTCTTTGATCTTCCTTGTCATCGTCTTCTGCAGGCCCACTTCTCGTCTCAAATCACTCACACGTCTCCTTTTGATCTTCCAAACTCTGCATATTCTCTTTATCCAATTATTTTCGGCCGCTTGAAATTTCGCCATCTCTAGTTACTTAATTAATACATTATAATTACATTATATAATTATTAATTATTTATCAATTAATGCATTATAATTGCATTATATCTATTAGTTTACAATTACATTCTAATTATGCAATTACTTCTCATAAACTTACTTTGCTTCTATCAATTTATAATTTTTGCAATATCGGTTTTAAATGCTACTGTTTAGAGAATTTTGCTTACAACAGATATAGTTAACTTGCTGGGGCACGGAGATTTCATTGATGCGTTGTGCATGATGAAGATCTGTGAGTGAAAAGTCGCACACATACAAAATATCTCTGGTATCCGATGATGTATTTTCTCTTTCTATTCGTTTTCAACTAGATACGTAGAGGACTTGGCTGAATGCCTAATTGAAAATGAAGATCAATAGGTTTTGATATTGATCATTTTAATTGTGTCATCTGCTTTCATTACAAAGACGTGTATAAACATGTGTCTTTCACGTTTTAGTTTTTGTCAAACCCTTTGGATATGGTCATTAAATTCTCAGGAATCAGATAAAACAAGAAGATAAAGAGCATAAAGTTTGCAGTTCAAACTCGCTGTATCCAAAAATTGTTTAGATTTAATGAACTATTTTTTCTCCGATCTTCCCAGTGAAATATCCCACGTAATGCAATAATTATGAATTAATCCACTGCTGATCAAAAGCATACGGTCATCGCACCGCCACGATAGGCTACAATGCTTCATGTTGCTTTTGATCTAGTTTCTCATTAAAGTCTCATACAATATTTCTATCCTTTATTTGCCATTATTCGCTATCAAAATATATTTCTTGATTTATTGCCATTTAAGTCGAATGCTTACATCACTGATGGAATATTTCCACTCAGTTTATTCTCATAAAATCAATTTAACGAACTCCTTTGTTCATATATTCTCTCTCCTATTCGAATTAGTGATGTATAAGGCAGAAGCCTCCGGAGTATTCAACGTTACAGACGATTACTGCTTATCTGATGTTGTCAGGGTAACATTTGCATGGCAATGCAGATATATGCGCAAACACAAATGCGAATAATGCTTTCTTAACAAACGGCATTCTCTACTTTTGTTTTATCAATATTAGACGGAATATTCGACTGAGCTATTCATTCAAAACCATTAAAAGGAAACCGATCATCGTTTGTTCGCATTAGATATTTTTCTATAACCATCGAACAGCACATACTTAGTTGTATAAAAAGTCGACAAAACAATAAACATTCTAATAGGATTTTGTGCAAACGAAGGCATGACCTTTTTGTGACATGTCTCAAGTTTTTCCTGTATTGCGATACTTTTCAATTAAAGTTGAAGACTTCTTGTAAGATTTTCAGATACAATTTTTGACATAATAATTAATAGTGATTAAAATCATATTTATAAATTGCATATGACTTTTATTCGTTTTACCCTCAATCTGAAAAATATTTGAATTTTCAGTTGAATTAAGCATTTCAATAGGTTGGATCATGGGTCGTGGGTCAATGTCTGGATTCTAGCAGTCTTTTGGGTAGCCGAAATTCTTGTGGTGTGACCTAAGAACTTAGGATAACTTAAGAGCGAAAAATTTGACCATTTCAGATTATACAGTATATGTGTGATATATTCCGTAAACCCAATAAACAAAACTTATGCTGTGATTTGAAAGTTGAGAGCCGATCGGAGACAGTTCCCCTTCAACTCACAACGATGGTCATAAAATTCCGTTTTTGGAAATGATGTTCCATGTGTGCCATTTTTATTAAGCTACAATATAACATAAGCATCAATTAACATTATTATTTTAATAACCATTTCGTGTCCTACTGTTATTATACTGGTCCAGGTATAATGCATTCATTTTAATGTATCTGTTATTGCAGCATAAAACTGTCTTACTACGCTTAAGCAACTTAAACAATTCTGAAAAAGGAATTAAGTCTTAGAAGTAACCATATAGATAGATTATGTTACAGTACACTCTGCTAGGATTATTACTAAAAAATTATTAAGATTATATGTCTGTAATAAATGAATTATTCTTATTTCTGATGAAGTCTTAAATAAATAATGCATACTTCTATTTGTAATATCAGCTTATTTGCAATGAACATATTTGCAATCTAATAAATTCATTAGGATTTTCGTGCTTCAATTGAAATATTAGTATTATATCTAATCTAATATTGAAGTACTCATGTGAAATGAATGAAATAGCGGCTGCGGCGTGTTGTGGCCGTATATAATAATATTTCTGATATTCTGATTGTGGCAGACGCATAAGTTTTCAACGGAGTCAAATAAAAAAACCACTCTGCCAAGTTATAATGTATTCGCGACGTGTCGCAGACCTGCTGTCAGATTGTCATTTAATACTACCGCCTGAGGAAGCAGCAGGTCTGCCACATGTCGCGAATATATTATAACTTGACAGATTGTTTTTTTATTTGACTCCGTTGACGTACTCAAGAGTTATCCCAGTAGTAATCTCGGTCATGGGTTTTGGAATGCATTTATGTGTATTGCAGTGATAAACTTGGAAAAAATGAATCTCAATTCCATGAAGTATTGACCATTGGTTACATTTTAATAGCTCTCAGCAACCATTATAGCCGTAGATCAAGAGATTGGATTTCCAGAGATTTTTAATTCCTGCTATCATATTTCTTTCCGGTGCGTAAATGGAGAACCTTAAATTTATGAAACATATTGAACGGAAAACAAATTAATTGCAACAAAGCATGATTAAACATGGATAGCATATGAAACTATTGTTTTTATCAATTATTTTAGCACTTTCAGGATTTTATCGTTGGAGTCAAATAAGTAACTGCTATATGAATATACAGTAGTGGTCAATTTACTAGACGTATTCATGAAAAAGAGCATTTGTGATGCAAATTAGTTATTTCCTTCACAACTTTTCACTCGTTTCAATCTAATTTGCAACTTACATGAAATATAAAAAGTTGTTTGCCAAATGCTAGGATATACATATATCCTGTAGGCCAACTGAAAAATGTTGTCATTGACATTTGGCAAAGCTTAAAAATAATCAAGCTGCCTCTCCATTGCGAGTTTCCCATGCAGTTATTTCCGCACTTCAATTCGAATTCTGGTCGCTTTTCAATGTCTCTTGAGTTAGTCTTGGTTTCTAAAGAGCTTTTCTTTTATATTCGTCACCATCACTAATGCGTCTACACAGATTTCTTGCCGATGCAGGTGTAATGCTGCAACAAATGTCT
This sequence comes from Prostheceraeus crozeri, assembly GCA_907163375.1. Lineage (NCBI taxonomy): Eukaryota > Metazoa > Platyhelminthes > Polycladida > Euryleptidae > Prostheceraeus > Prostheceraeus crozeri. Next base: position 234,664 of record CAJQUW010010277.1, read on the forward strand.
GATATGCTGTGAAGATGCTATTCTTCTTCGAAACCTGTTTGTCCATCAAAATCAGAAAATCCATCAAATCGTGAACTAGTATCTAATTCACTGAGCTGGATTGGCACATTTCCCTTGCTGAATAGTGCCAATCCAGCTCAGTGAATCAGATGCTAGTTCACGTGATTTTAGTGAACTCAAATTTGACTATTTTACTATGTATGCTTCTAAAATCTTATTTTTTTCTTTCAAGCTGTTCATCAGCAGACGTGATTAATTCAGAAAATGTGCAGAAAATAAACATGAGCATTGCCTTCACATCTTATAGCATAGAAAATGGATCACTTGACTATTTCATTTAAGAGAAAAGTGCACAATTTTTGCAAATTTTTTATCGCCTTTGAAACTAAATTTCATCCGCCAATCGTGACACAAGTTGATACTGATGCGAGTGTCAATCAACAGCAGTATTCAACCTTGACACTCAATTAACTTAAAAAGTGTAAACATTATTTGATTCTGATATCATGACTTCGGCCAAAAATTATGTTGGTCTACTTCCCATAAATTTGATAGGTGCGTCTGATAAACTGACCGGAACTGTATGCTTATAAATGAGACTTCAATGAATTATTCATTGAAGTGAATACTGTCTTGAATATCGATTCGTAATTCTAGTTACTCAATTTTGGATTTTGAACTCTTCAGACATGCTTCACTGCTTATTTTTCGAGATCCTAACAGAGAAAGGTCCTTTCCATAGATATTTAGAAATGTGATGTTCTTTATTACAGCTTCACATATATAGTCACAATGATAACAGAAATTTCCGCATTAAGAATATTGCTCATTTTTACTCATTATGATTTTAAGGTTCATTAGGACATCGAATCCTTCATCAAAATCGGAGTGCCAGTCCGCCTGTGACAATAAATTGTAAAATGTCCACATTCTTGAGCAAAGCACTTTATTCCTTGTCAGCCGTAGACACTGTTTCTTCCAACAAGGACTCCGCAACATGTTGTGGAGCTCTTCAGCTTCTTCATCCATTTCAACTAGTTTAGGCCTTTCCGAGCTGCAATTGCGAGTTGTAATGACTAAACTCAGTGTTTATGGCTGCCAAGGAAGCTGTTCAAGTATGCAGACCACAGAATTAAATATTTTGTTTATCAGCTTCGGCCGAAGCGCGCGCAGATGAATCTAATTCTGTGATGCAGACATTTTTGTAGCAGGGTTTCATTAAGTGAACTGATCACTTGTTTTCATCATGTCTTCTTCTTTGAATCCTCAGATTGATTTAAAGACTTCCTATTCTCTCTTAATACCTTCCATACGCATCGTTGGTCAAAACTTGTTTGTCTTGCGGAATAAGTATTTCTTCAATCATCTTCTTTCACAGTACCTCCTGGCCCACCAATATCCCCATCCCGGTATCGCAAGACTGCATCCTCCTGGATGTAGTCCTCCTCAAGCTATGAGTCCAACTGCAGCAGGTCTGCATCATCATCCTCATCATCGCCCTCCTATGCGCCGATCAAATAGTGGAGGGACCGCTAGCCATTATCATCTGCCTCAACTCCTCGATGCCTCCCTGCTGGAAGGACCTGAAACATTTTACGGTTCTGACCCAGCCATTGCTCGGCATCTGCGTCGCGTAGCGTATGTCGATGATCTTCCATCACCGGGGATGCTGCCATCTCCAGGATATGAGGACTATGGTCCAGCACCTCCACCTCCACCTCGTCGATATGATAATTCCATGTCACCAGCCAATCTCTTACATGGCTATCATCAAAATCAACAGCAACCACGAGAATCGGTGGTGATGTTCGGAGCGGCAGCTCAAGCGGCCTGGGATGAAGACCGGAGACGTGGAGGAGCACGCCAATTGAGGAGTCGAAGTGTGAGTCCTCGGCGAAAGTCATCTGGAGGACGTGGATCGAGGAATCCGCGGGTAGGCCCCTTGTCAGCTAGCCGGTCGTCGATGCACTTTGATTGGTCGTTGTAATAGCCACTAATAATGGTTATCTGGCATGGTCTTGTGCGCATTATATCAATCTGATTGGCTGACGTGTTTCTTGCTCTATAATTATGCTACATGTTGTCATTTTACCACAGCACTTTCCTTGCATTGTTTTTGTTCGATGTATAAATAGCATAGAAACCTCAGTCATAACTGAATCACACAATAACTAATGTACAAGCATATTTGATCATCACAAAATAATGTATCCATTTGTCCTTGCCTTTCATTGGTCTGAAAATGAAAGACAAGGATGATAAACCCCTCCTGTCTGCTTAACTTGTTTTATCATTTCATTTGAATGGCTTTGATGTAGAACACATTTGTATTGGCGCGTTGTGTTGCTTTTTAGATCAACAATCACAAACAATCAATGCTTTATATTTCATCAAGCAACGATTCCCATATTTCCTTTTTTCTCATTCAACTGATAGAAAATGCAATTCCTCAATAAATCTTTTCGTCGTTTTTATGCATTTCTTTTCCTAGAAAGTTAACCAGATGTCCAAGTATCGACCATATTTGAAATACAAGCGATTAAGTTCATGGAGATGATGTCGGATTAAAAACAAAAACAAGTTAACTCGCTTGTGAAAATGGGTAAAGCGCTAAACCATGGCAAATGTCATCCCGATTATCTTAAGGCAATGTGTGTAAGGCAATTGATTTTAGACAAACAAATATATGTACCTCTATGCACCAGTGAAGAACGCCTACGAAACTTCACTGTGTTCACATGTTTGTATTTTCGAAACAACTTATGTGTCTTTGTTTCCAAATTTTACTCAAGTTTACACAAGTTAACTTTTTCACTGTCTTTGCTTATGAAACCTGGTAATAAGTTATCAAAACCAATGTTTATCAATTAATCGTTCACAACAATATCAATAATGTTTTATCATAAATCGTAAAATCTAAGTAAAAACAACGTTAACAAAAAAGTAGTAAAAACAAGATTCAAATCAAGCTATGTTTTCAATCCTACCTGTATTCGAAATGTGCAGTCGATTGGATTCGTTGCGGCCTCTACTGTTTGTGATTTGATGTCTATAAAACAGAAAATCTGCTTTCCCCATCCTCTAGTAAATTCATCGCCTGTTATCGGGCTTGCTAGTTTTAATGCAACTGAAGATAAACTTAAGGTCTCATCAAAATTGTTACAGTGCACAGGTGAGCCTGAGAAATATTGTACTGATTGAATAATATTGATCGATCATCTCACAAAAAAGATAATTTCGATTTGAAAAAAATTATCAGTTGTCATTAATAATTGTAAATATTAAAATCATAAATTGATATAAAGAATTTCTGTTTCGATACAGCTGGAAACATCAATCAATCCCCTTGCCGTCATGGGGTTAATCTTATGAGTAACAGAATGCTTATTTATTTAAGTGAAGTCATTTTATTTGACTGTCATATTTCAAAACATTTTATTCAAGACATTTCAAAACATTTGCATACGCTATCATTTCATTAAAGCATGTATTTCAGTGGATTGCATCAAAATATAATTTACGTCGAGAGTTTTGAGCATTAAATAAATGAAACCTAAATAATATGTTTATTGGAGAGGTGCAATGTCTTTTGTCTGGTATATATTCGGGTGCGGTAGATAATTTAACTTTGAAAATTTATTGATACACATGCAGTTCTCTTTTGGGCTTAATCAGTTTTTATTAAGTTTCGATCAGACCTAATTGTTGAAAGTCAATTGAGTTAATTGAATAGAAGCATAATTTTTAGTGACCAATCTATTGTTCCAGTCAATGCAAGTACTACTTACTCAGTCAGTGCTGCAATTTCGGATGATATGCTGATATGCTGCATTTTCGGTTTCCATATCACGATAGGAATAAACAGATGGAGTTGATGCTCCTACTCGAATGAGTTACTATATTTCAAACATCGGTAGCTGTATTCATCCATAATGACAATGTGTGCAACAGCGACGCGGTCATTCAAATTGAAATTCAGTGTTTCAAATCCTTTAAAATGTGTATTTCAAATGAAAATACAGAATATTTAGGAAAGTAATCATGCTAGAAATCAGCCGCGATTGTGAGACAAATTGAAGTTGAGAGTAGCCTTTGAAAAAATATAGCAAATACAATTAAAAAAAATAATAATTTCGTACAGAATGGCAGGAAATGTAAATTTACGGACACTTGTAGAAGTGGCAGTCTATTTTGTGGTTTTATCAAAAATGAAAAATTGAAAATGAAGAATCAATTAGTAGAATATTGTAGCATGTAGAAAAAGATAGACCAGTTAAACAAGCCAAAATGAAAATCATTTCCGATAAAAATCAATATTAAAGGAAATTTCTACTATTTATGTACATGTGCTAGAAGAAGTGTTTTGTGTATCATATTAAACATAATTTCAGTAGCTCAATATAATAATTGAGAAGAGTTTCAAACCCATGTTTTTGATTTCTATTTAAATCACGAGGAAGTTGAAATGCTATGGATGAAAACTGATGATTAACTTTTTGCTTTTATTGATTCGTCCATAATTTTGTAGCGATTATAATATTCGCATTACGGTAATTTTTAGGAGGTTACTAGCAACGAATATAAAAGAAAGGATGTGACATCAATAACTAGCGACTGTATTTAATAACGTGATCTGCTCTATGCAATTTTAGTCCGGCAGCCAGAACGAGTTTCTGCAGGGAAAGAGGCCGAAAGTGAGACTTTCACAGAATGATGCACACCCTATGCCTACTACGAATCGGAACGTCTGCCGAGTTCTAGTGAGTTCCTCTTCTTGTCAGACAAGATCAAAGAAAAACACATGTAAATCCAATGGGACTCAGATTGCAGTTTTTGACTAAAATGAAATTTTGTATGTTTTCTCTGATTAAGCGAAAAGTATTGAGCCTAGAGTCATGATTTTTGACATGTAATGTCCTCAGGTCATTTCCTATGATATGCATGTGCTTTTATCATGCATCTAGTCGGCAATGCATGCGAGAATGTGGTTGAATGTGGATAAAGTTGCTCAAAATGTTTGTGTTTCCCGACATTAAGAGGCTCGCCAAATTTAGATGCGTTTAGCTTTATAGACAGGGGTGCATGAACATGATAGGAAATGACCTGAAGACATTCCATGCCAAACATTATGACTCTAGGCTCAATACTTTTCGTCTAATCAGAGAAAACATACAAAATTTCATTTTAGCTAAAAACTGCAATCTGCGTCCCATTGGATTTACATGTGTTTTTCTTTGATCTTGTCTGACAAGAAGAGGAACTCACTAGAACTCGGCAGACGTTCCGATTCGTAGTAGGCATAGGGTGTACATCATTCTGTGAAAGTCTCACTTTCGGCCTCTTTCCCTGCAGAAACTCGTTCTGGCTGCCGGACTATCTAGCCAATTGTGAGAAGCTACGTCAACCGGCTTACTATACGCACTTATTGATTAGCTTTGAAGTGTGCATACAGAATGCTTCTTCATCAGCATTGAAGCATCATTAATTTTAGATGCTCGGAGCTCGCATGATTTAATACCATGTTCATGAATAGTTATCTTGCCTTTAGATCAGAAATCGATGTTATGTTGTTACCAATTTTAACCTATAAGCTGGATCGATTTTATGGATTTTTTCACGGATATGTCGATTGTATTTCTCGCTCATATACTTCACCTGCATATGTCTTGGTAACACTAAGTGTTGTTGCATCCATTATTTTTATCAATAAGGCTTTTTCTTTCGCTCTTTCACTAAATTTCTAGTTTGTGATTGACGTATGGATCTCATCTCATTTGTTACTGTTTTAATGTTTTTATAGTTCATGACATCATTTACCGGAGATGAAAGTTGTGGAATTTGACTTCAGTGATCCTCTAACCGACATTATCTCCATAGTGTTGTTTGTGTTTTTGTGAGTACGTAGAGCTAACTGACGATGTGGATGCATGGATAGTTAGTCGTAAAGACGCCGCAATTTGCTGACACACGGGGACTGCGATTTCCAATGACGACGTATTAATCTCATTTTAATGCTTTTTGATTCTTACAGTAACAGTTTCATGTATAATCTAGTTGCCATACAGATTTAATGATCAGGATCGATTTTTTGACTCCATTGGCCAAAAAATGCAGATGATATTCACATAAAAAATTATAAGGATCATCTTGTATTACCATACTTTACATAGTGTTATCTTTCTATTCACTTTGTGCGTCATTTCATTTGCCACAAGCTACTTCACCTTAGTGTACATTAATTACTGAAGTTCACACTCACAGTTCGTCGTTCGCAGGTCAGAGTTGAAGTTCGCAATAAGTTGTTTGCAGTTCAAAATATGAAATATGAGTATACGAAGAATATTCCTGTGAATGGCTTGAGTCAAATGCCGGTATGCAGTTCAGTAATGTAGAGCTGCGAATTACGGACGACGAAGTGCAAACTGTAGTTATTGACAGCAACTGCAATTCAGCTGTAGCTACACCACGCCTACTGTAAGATATATTGTGTGATTTTCGTTTTGTTGATTTGGTGTCACATCAGTCTTGATGCATCTACTTTCCAGAACAAATGTGGCCAGTGGAGACAAAAGTCGTTTTTGATTATTAGATTCCATGCATTTCATGATACAATATTCGATGGAATATATTTGATGATATTTCATTTTTTGATTGTACAGATCTATTGCATGCTTTTTGATAACCACATTAAAGAATTTAATCTTCTCATCTTTTGAAAATGATTCATCATGTCACCCCGTGCAAGTAAACATACTAAGCAATGCATCCTTAACCAAATCAGATAATTTTACAACATCATTCATCTTGAAATGAATTATTTTTAACCAAAAATTACCTGTGTCTGTCAAAAGAACTCTTTCTTTTATATATTCATTGAACTGTGGCGCTAGCATGCACTGTGATAATGATTTGACAGGTATAGACATACACTGATTAAACTCTTTAAATTTTCATTGGTCACCATTTATAAATAAATTTTCCTTTTAACTCATTTTCAATTACTATAAATTCAAACTATACTTTTCTTGCACAATGTTCACACACACGTAAGCTTTGTTATATTTATTTGTAAAAAATGCACATCATGAAAGTTGTTGTTCAATCATATTTTGTGGACTGAAATCTTACAACAAATGTCTGTCTACAGGACGCCATAAAATCCGAAGAAACATCTGAAGAAAATAATCCATTTGACAACGCTGAAGGTGAAGCAAATACCGAAGAAAACACCAAAGTTGAAGGTGATGCAGACACCGCTATTGTAGAACCTGAAGATGAAGCAGATGCCGCAATTGAAAACGCTGAAGAAGTCGGCATTGAAGAAGATCCAAAAACTGAAGGTGAAGTAGATGAGGCATTTGAAAACGCTGAAGAAGAAGTCGGCACTGAAGAAGATCCAAAAACTGGAGGTGAAGTAGATGAGGCATTTGAAAACGCTGAAGAAGAAGTCGGCACTGAAGAAGATCCAAAAACTGGAGGTGAAGTAGATGAGGCATTTGAAAACGCTGAAGAAGAAGTCGGCACTGAAGAAGATCCAAAAACTGGAGGTGAAGTAGATGAGGCATTTGAAAACGCTGAAGAAGAGGTCGATGCCGAAGAAGATCCAAAAGTTGAAGGAGAATCAGATGCCGCTGGTGATAATGCTGAAGAAGAGGTCGATGATGGAGGAGATCCAAAAGCTGAAGGTGAAACAGAAATTGAAGATGAAGAAGAACTAACTTTAGCTGAACGCATAAAGAGAGGAATAGTGAAAATGGGCAATGACATAAAGGAGGGGGTTGAAGAGTTCGGAGAAAAAGTTGAAGCATTTTCAGAGGAAACGAATGCTAAGATGGCTGCTATGAATGAGGAGACAAGAAAGAAATTCGAGGCAATGAACGAAGAGACAAAGAAGAAATTTGAGGCAATGAATGAAGACACGAAAAAGAAATTTGAGTCTTTCGGAAGTGATGCTTCAAAAGCTTTTAGTAACTTCGGCAGTGATGCAACAAGTGCCTTCAGCAACTTTGGCAGCGACGCCACCAGCTTCTTCAAGAATCTTGATCCGAATGCCCCCAAAGAATAAACATTTAGTAGAATCCATCATGATACTTATATCATTTTGTGGTCATTCGTTCATCACAAGCCATTAAGAGGATTTTCTAATCATGAGTGAAAGCTGTGAATAAGCTATAAATCAAAGTAGAAAAAAGGGTTTTGCTTCATGTTTACAAGTGAAGTTGTTTTTTCGGAAAAAGTGAAGCTGTTGGCAATGGTAGCACGGATGCTGACGCAATTTGATGTATACCCACTTGCTATTCCTTCAAATACGAACAATGAAAATATACTATTTCACGTTTGTCATTATCTAGCCAGAATATGCTTATCACATCAATAAGTTAACCAGTTCAAGGAATGCTGGTAGACCAATGAAAATTTAATTTTTGACAAGGAAAAGATTGTTGTCATGGTAGATCTTTAACGCCTGCTATGATGTTTTTCAACAGGGATTAATAGCGGCTGAAATATCTGCTGAAAATTTGGGAGCTGAAGATAATGTAGATGCAAATGGAGAAAATGCTGCCGACAATGAAGGACAGGAAGACGTTGTTGGAGAGCAAGGGGAAGAGGGCGCTGGTGAGGAGGGAGAAGAAGGCGCTGGTGCGGAAGGAGAAGAAGGTGCTGGTGCGGAAGGAGAAGAAGGCGCTGGTGTGGAAGGAGAAGAAGGCGCTGGTGCGGAAGGAGAAGAAGGCGTTGGTGTGGAAGGAGAAGGCGCTGGTGTGGAAGGAGAAGAAGGAGCTGGTGCGGAAGGAGAAGAAGGCGTTGGTGTGGAAGGAGAAGGCGCTGGTGTGGAAGGAGAAGAAGGCGCTGGTGCGGAAGGAGAAGAAGGCGTTGGTGTGGAAGGAGAAGGCGCTGGTGCGGAAGGAGAAGGCGCTGGTGTGCAAGGAGAAGAAGGCGTTGGTGCGGAAGGAGAAGAGGGCGCTGTTGTGGAAGGAGAAGAAGGCGCTGGTGCGGAAGGAGGAGAGACCGGAGTTGGTGAGGAAGGAGAAGACGGTGCCACAGCAGGAGGTGAAGCTGGTGCTGGAGCAGAAGGAGAAGACGGTACTGGTGCGGAAGGAGATGACGGTACTGGTGCGGAAGGAGAAGGCGGTGCTGGTGCAGTAGGAGAAGACGGTGCCACAGCAGGAGGTGAAGCTGGTGCTGGAGCAGAAGGAGAAGACGGTACTGGTGCGGAAGGAGAAGGCGGTGCTGGAGCAGTAGGAGAAGACGGTGCCACAGCTGGAGGTGAAGCTGGCGTTGGTGCAGAAGGAGAAGACGGTGTCACAGCTGGAGGTGAAGCTGGCGTTGGTGCAGAAGGAGAAGACGGTGTCACAGCTGGAGGTGAAGCTGGCGTTGGTGCAGAAGGAGAAGACGGTGCCACAGCTGGAGGTGAAGCTGGCGTTGGTGCAGAAGGAGAAGACGGTGCCACAGCTGGAGGTGAAGCTGGCGTTGGTGCAGAAGGAGAAGACGGTACTGGTGAGGAAGGAGAAGGCGGTGCAGGTGCTGCAGGTGAAGTTAGTGCTGGTGCAGGAGGTGAAGCTGTTGCAGAAGGAGAAGACGGTACCGCAGCAGTAGGTAAAGCTGGTGTTGGTACAGAAGGAGAAGACGGTGCCACAGCAGGAGGAGATGACGATGCAGATGTGGAAGGCGAGGGCGGTACTATCGCAGAAGGAGCCGCTGCTGCTGCTGCAGGTGCTGTGGGTATGGCGGAGAATGAAGACGGTGCGACTGTGGGAGGAGGAGATGGTCCTGCAGGTAGGACTGATGCATCCGGAGATGATGCTGACGGGAATAGGGATGGTGAAGCTGTAGAAGATGCAGCAGCCGCAGATGGGGGTGCGCCGATTGCTTCAGATAAAGGAGAAGCAGGTCATGAGAGCGGAGAGAATGATGAGAAAGGAACTGAAGAGGAGGAGGAAGAAGCACTAACTTTAGCTGAACGCATAAAGAGAGGAATAGTGAAAATGGGCAATGACATAAAGGAGGGGGTTGAAGAGTTCGGAGAAAAAGTTGAAGCATTTTCAGAGGAAACGAATGCTAAGATGGCTGCTATGAATGAGGAGACAAGAAAGAAATTCGAGGCAATGAACGAAGAGACAAAGAAGAAATTTGAGGCAATGAATGAAGACACGAAAAAGAAATTTGAGTCTTTCGGAAGTGATGCTTCAAAAGCTTTTAGTAACTTCGGCAGTGATGCAACAAGTGCCTTCAGCAACTTTGGCAGCGACGCCACCAGCTTCTTCAAGAATCTTGATCCGAATGCCCCCAAAGAATAATCTCTCCTGCTCCGTTATAACTCAGTGTGGTAGGAAGCATTTCTATATTTGTGGTTATTGTGCACAAATGCTGGAGATATTTTATTTCCTCAAGTTTTCTCGCGTGATCATTCAAGTTCAGTCATTTGAATTCATCTGCATGCTGGAGATAATAGTTTTATCTGTTCTGGAACTAGTTGATATAGTCTAATATTCGAAAAATAGTTGTATTTTTCTGTGATGTTATTCATGAAGAGATTAGATAAAATATTTCGAAGTGACATTTGATCCACATGTATTTTATGCCTGATATATCATTTGAAATATTTTTCAGTATTCAGAGCTGCCGTGGACTTGTGCTGACGTTTGTATCTGAATTCCCAAACCCGTTCATCATGAGTATTGCAGAACTTAACATAAAGCCATTTTCTTGCATTTTTTAATCATAGCTTTCTAATTATGACATCATCGTGTATTTGAGCTACCCAGCGTGCATTGCAAACTTATAAAACAGGACAATATAATATAAGCTGTTTAGTGTCATTTTCTCCGTTCATGCAGAGATTTAACTGCCACTTAGACATTAAAACTTAAAGCGTTCAGTCAACATTTCACCTTGGCTATTTTGACTATGGAAAAACCTGGCTGATGTAGCGTCATAACTAAAGAGAGTAATTGCAAAACTTTCTTTCGAAAACAGTCGTTCTATATTAGCTACGATGCAAGCGAGTATTAGCAATTTATCTCCTTGCAGTCGTCTTATAATTTTCGCAATGTTTTGGTCTTGGAATATCAGCTACAGCTACAATCACTTTGTTTCAATTACCATTTGTGAATGTAGGTATTGACTTTTCATCAATTATAATTCTAAAGCAAACCCATTCGTATATTTATTATTATAAGGAGTAATATTATCATTATAAGGAGTAACTGTAGCGACTCGCAAACCATCTGGCAGGCCTATATGACCTTTGTTTTCAGTCACGTTGCTTACTGCTGGCCATTGTTGTGCGATATGAAAGTTGCTAATTTACGTAGGTTAGAGAGGCTAGATCGCGTTGCCCGTCGATGGGCTGGTGTCTCGGACAAGCAACCTCTCGGCTGTATGCTTGAGAATATTTGTAGACGCCTCATTGTAAAAATTTCCAAATGTAAATATACTCATCCTCTCTCCCAATTTTTTATTGTACGCAACAATGTTTCGTGTGACATGCGACACCAACGTGTTCTTCTGCCTCAGAGGAGGAATCGAGCTTTCTACCGGAATTCCTTTTTTAAATTTTCTCATTTTTCTTGATGCCTGATGTACATGTTTCCGTTCCCTCCCTGTCATATACCGCTTTCGTATTGACCAATAAAGATTTTCTATTTCTATTTCGATCGATTGAAAGAATTAGTAAGTAATACAGATGAATGACGATCCCTTTTAATGGATTATTTTAAATGCTTGAGATAGATCGACGCATTTCATCAGTAATAAATGCATGTAATTGTTTTTATACGTTAGGCTGATTGATTTAAGAAATTAAATGTTGATTGTAATACTAATGGATGTCACTGAAATGCTCTAAGGTATCATACCAGTGACCTTAGCTTAAATATCTTGTAGCTAGTGGCATTCTTGGTGGATCTAAATTGACGGGCATTGAATCTACCAATTGTAATTCTTTAAATCCTTATATTTGGGAATACCCATCAATGTGACCTTCATCTACAAACCCGTTCCATCCCCTGTTAAATTCTCACCCCTACGACAGCTCTGATATTTAATGTGTCGGACAGTACATTTGTAAACATCATTTGATAAACTGCCTTAGATATAGTTATGATTTCCACATTAATAATTGGATCCTAAATTGGATCTTTTGTTAATCATTTCATACTACTGATTGTGCAATTAATTAAGCAATAGGGATACAAGTGTAGATATTCAATTCGCTATTATACATGTAAAAGGCATTTGCTTTACTGGGTGAAATTTGTATCGGATTATAGACTTACGATATACTTTCGTCTGCAGTGTAGACTGGACATGCTACAGCACTTATATCATATTTCCCCGTAATTGTGATAAAATCTGCGTTTGGTTACTGGCTCATTCATATGTCACCTATTTTGAAAGGCGAAAGTAATACCATCAAAATATGTGTCTAAACATGTTTTGTCCACTAGTCAATTACTCCTATGAAATTCGTCAATTAGCTTTCTAAACCTTCATGTTGCATTCTAATTTTCTATAAGTACAACAATTAATGTGGTAATCAAATCGTAACAGCAGCGTCATCAAATGGTGTTCGAAAATTCAAATCAGTATCCTTGGAAATGTCTCAAGTTTTTACAACCACGATTTTCATTCGCTAGCAAACATCAGTTGACTTGTTTATATTGTAATCTTTTTTCCATTCAGCATCACAGCTTGCACTTCTGCACCAAATGTGGTAACATTTTAATCAATATTTAAGCATGTTATTGTTCAATCGATAATGTTCATTGTTCAAACTTACTTATTTGATATTCACAGGGAGAGACAACGATTGCTGAAACGTCACAATTCCTCCCCATGGCTACTAGCACGCTCGAACAAGAAAAGAACAATCGAGAGAAACTCATTTCTGACATTCCGGTAAACCAATCGCTCGATAACAATAGTCTCAAAAGTCAAAAGGAGGAAATGGGAAAATCCGAACCGTCTGAGATAAGTGAGGAAGCTAAATATTCATTATCAGTTGATTCAAGAGGGATATCAAATGACGAAATGCCTAAAGAAACTCAAAATTTTGAGAATGAAAAATGTGGAAAGCATGGAAATATCGAGCAAAACTTGGAGGAAGAACAAAATTCCCAATCCTTCAATGTCGATTGCGTAGAAGGTCCTAGAGAAAATGAAATTGTAAGCGACCAAAGAGATGAAGCTACGGGAGTGCAAACCGCAACAGTCGATCAGCCAGAACTTTCCTTTATTGATGGTGTGAAGCGAGATTTTGAGAGACTTGGACAAGACATGAGAGATGAATTCGGTGGCTTAGGAGAAAAGATGACCATGGACGAGGAAACAAAGAAGAAATTTGAAACTTTCGGCGATGACACCGCAGCATCTTTCAGAAACTTTGGAAGTGAAGCCTCAAAGGCATTCACTAATTTCGGCAGCGGTGCTTCAAATGCATTTAGCAATTTCGGAATCAGTACTTCAAATTTTTTCAAAAAACTCGGTCCCAGCTCACCGTCTGACTGAAATGCGTACAGGTCTGATTTTTTTCTTTTTGGTGAATTGTTTTTCATCTGAAATGGTGCTCATTATTTCAGTTAAATCCATCACATGCTGTTAGCAAGCAGCATGCGTTTAATATCTGCTTTTCCAGCTATTGTAATCAACCAGTAAATAAGTAAAGAAGTCTTATCGGACAGTAATTAAATTTAAAAATTAGATGGTTGGCTGTTAGTGGCGGCAGTTGATTTGTACTCAATATTGGTCCAAAATATTATTTGATGCTTTAGTGTAGAAAATGCTGAGTAAATTTTACTAACCATCATCATTTTTCATCATTTAGCGGAAAGCTATGAGTAGAGCTGCGCCAGCGCCGGTTCTATAAATGCAATGGAAAATACGTCGCTCATCAAACTACTGAATTTCTATCAGAGATATTGGGAGTAATTTAAAACTTTGACATGTACAATCAATATAGGTTCTGATAACAGAATAATTATATATTGAGTTGCATCCTCAGTTGAAAAATGGGAGGCCATTTCATACTTGCCATTTCATCCAGTATCAGGAATCATCAGCAGGTCTAGTTCACATCTCTCAACATCGACACAACTCCCTGTTTAAATTTGCAGCCGTGCCCGGGTAAATTTGAGAATTACAGTTAGCAAGTTGGTGAACTTTCGACGGGCATGAATTAAATATCACTATGATCACTTTGTAGGTTTTGATATCATGCCGTAAATTTAATTAGTAAGTAATTTAGCAGACGGAAAATATTTTTATACATATCTAGCGATTTAGGAATAATGAGCACCACAATGTCATTTGGTGATTGGTTCAGTCAAGCGGTGACTCAGATTTCTGTATTTTCACATTATTAGCTGATTATGTGCTACATAATTTATCATTCAGTTCTAGATACCTCAGCTGTCTTATATTACCACTCATTTTTGAAACAATTTATTGTTGCATTTCAGGTAGGAAAGTCTCCGACAGAAGATGTGTATGTACATGAGTATCCTCCACTTCATCCAAAAATGATTTCAGTTCCTGAAATACGTAAGTCAATATACCTTCATGACACAACTGTTACAATTTCTGTTAAGTAAACGAATACATTTTTCTAACCATAACTTTCACTTTTAGTCTCCAGTAAAAAGAGAAAAGGTAATCGAGTTTCGACTGAATTATATGAATTTTTATTTCTTTTAACATGATGATATCTATACACCTATATTATTTCATCACACTTAGGTTATTGCCACTATGCAATTCTGCACGCAACACTATATGTGCTCAGCGTTATTTTCCCGAATACTGGCTCACTAAGCCTTCAACTCTATCTCTACTTTCGGAACAATCAGTCAATCAACTAATTAGCCGAGATGCTGGCCGAGGGTATGAGTAGAAGACTTCGAATATATTAAAAATGTGGATCTCTTGAAGTTGGTCTTTTAATGGTCACGTTATGTGTGAAAAGTTTTTGGAAATCAGTAAGCTAGCTTCAACAGATGCAGCCATGGTGTGCTTCTACCTACGTCTAACCCCTGTGTTCTTTCGGCCTAAGCCTGGTTTATAGCTTAAGTACATGTAGTGATTTGAATAGTCGAGGAATTGAAATAAATACTGCAAGATCCATGTTCATGCCCCGTTATAATTAATAATTTTGCCTAGTAAGATTTACGTTGATCCGATTGGAAATGTGCATTAATGAGGCTTTCTCAATCGCAACCCAAGTTATTGTGTGCTGCCATTTTCATTTGTATGATCAAGATCTATCTGTGTGCATGTTTCCTAGTATAACTTGATAGAACGATAAGAACCATGGGTCTTTTTGCTCACCTCATAGAGATGGAATGACAACAGTTCTTGACAAAAATAATCGGCTTGACACAATATTAGCCTCTTGACTCTATTGAGATGCCTGCTTCCTTGATTAACTGTCTCATTACTGAGTAAAGTGGGGAAAATTATGAGTAAAAAGCATTTCAGAGGCAAATGTGCATAAATAAGCTTTGAGCGAGTATTTCTCGCATAATATGTAATTGCTTATTTGATTGTAGTTGCACTATGGATGAAATATAATTTCTGTTCAACAGCTGATTCTCAGCGAAAAGATCATGACATGAGATAATTTCATGCAAGAAGTTTAGAAAGTAAAGTGATGCATTTACGTTATTGAATTTTTAAAATAAAGCAATATTCAACAAGTTTTATGACTTCTATTTTCTGATTCCAAGAAATATCGAATGTCAGTTTACTTCTTCATTTCGATGCATTGTGCTGCAAAACATTATTGAAGTAACTATGATTCTCGTACTCATCCTGATTACTATTACTGAGTATTCAAAGAGAAAATAAGAAGACATATATATCTTATTAAATTGTCCATGTTAGGATAATTCACTATGTGTAGGTTGTTATGTGAAAATATTCTTGGATATTTAGGGTTCACTTCATGAGTCCGATGACGACCAAGTATCGAATCGTCGCCTTTTCTGTTGACTTCACAAGACAGTGACCACTCAGCGACGAAATAATCAATGCGCTACCGCAAATTTTGGCATGTCATTTAATGTATTAATGTTCTGAGACTGTGACTGGTCGATTTTCTCACATCGACAATCACACCTATAGGCGGCGGTTCTCTGTCAATACATGCTAAATGAACTCAATAGCTCTCTCATTCGCTGCATATCACAATTCATTGCACCTGTTGACTGATAGATGATACATTTTTTATGCTACTCGTACTATCAGTAGATCCTTTGATTATATCAATATAAATCCGAAATGAATGTTGCTAGACAACATTTAAGAAATCTAAGTGGATAGTTATGACTGTTGACTCCTTTTCCTGGTCTGTCGCACTTTCATACTTTCACTAAATATGGAAACGCTATAGTTTCGAAGCGCGAGCCATAAATTTTCAATTCAATAAAGTTCGAAATTCCTGCATCCATAAAAGACATTTGCTGATTGAAAACATAATATATGACTATTTCTTTATACCTCTTTAACTCAAAAGGAGAGTCAGTATACTAATGAACAAATCCAGTAAGTCCAGTCAATATTCAATAAATTAATACTATTTCAGTCACTTGGTAGCTCTCATCAATCGTTGATAAATTTTGACCAGAAATGTTGAAATTAAACTGACGAGACCTCTGTTGACATCGGAAGAGCTAGTAAGTAAAAAGATTGGTTTGCGCCGTCATGAGGTCGAATAATGTACTGCAGTCAAGTTATTTACGTTTATTTTTGGAAATACTCTTTATTTAATCGTGGAATTCCCTCATCTGAGATTTCATTCTGTTAAATAAGCTACTGTATAACACATTGCCTGCTTCAATGGATTAATCAGTAGCAGTTATTAGTACAGTGATAAAAGCTGAATTATATGGCATTAAGTTAGATATCAATCCTTGCTCCCTATAATATTGAGGAAGGGAACACCCAAGTCAAGTCAAGTCAAATATTACTATTTGCCCTGAAATTATTAATGTGGGCAAGAGTCATGAGAGTATAATTTGTGTATGCGTCTTTTAGGTGAATGTCAGATAACCACGCTGCATATTCTCTGATTATTTTCTGATTTTTCTTTCCTGCGTGTTAATGCGGGATTAAAATTCGTTTCTTTCGGCCGTGGATATAGCAAAATTTGATATTCTTCGGATGTTAGGCGGGGTGGTCAACGCAATAATCATTTTTAAAAATCTGATGGGAGCGCATAGTGTAGATACATGTGTGCAGGGATTAGGTGAATAATTTTGCAGATTTCGGTGAATCAAAAATCCATTAAAATATTTAGTTTATTGAGAGCGATGGTGTTTTTTTCTTTATTTTCTTAAATTGTGCTTTTTTCGGTAAACTAATACCGCGACAATAATCTACGTATAAGTTTTAGAAAAAGAATTAGAGAAAAGAAAATGACAAGTAAGTCCTAGATTTAATCGCGATGCGGAACGATTTTATTTCAAGCTATAATAAACAACTGCACATCAAACATTGGCAACTAAGTAGGCCTATATATGTTTCAAATTGTGTATTGACAATGCAATTGTACAATTGTGTATGTGTCAAACAGATCAAAATTCATCTGAAATTCAAAATAACTCGCATTTCAAATGCATTATAAACTTCATTAATGTATATAAAGGAATTCGAAACTATGATCAGAAACATGTGGCACTGCCCAGAATCACTCATCAATGTCTACATTATTCCGATTATAAAAGAAATTCGTTACCACGATTTTCTCTATGTTTTTCAATGTGAGTAGATGAGTTAATCAAATACCAAGTTTTTGTCGTAATGACAATATTTAGGTGACTTAGGTGTTTTTACAAAATATCCGGAATTAAGGTAAAAATTCATTTTATGTAATTCATCTAAATTGTCGCTGTCTAGTAACAATAGACCTGATTACTGCTCAATAATGTATTATCACTGAAATTGTAAGTCTAAAACATAACAGTCAAGAAACAAACTACTCAAAGTACAACAGTAGCATCAGTATGAGAATCAAATGTTCAAGAGGTATTAAAAAATGTTTTCCATGATAGATAAGTTTACTTACAAAAAAGAATAAAAAGTGGATTACAGCAGGTGTAAACACTAAATTCAGACCAATTCATAAACTCACGCGCAGATATTCATCTTCTGCAGGTTCTTGATCCTGTGCCATAAATCAATTAAATTTTTATTGATGGACTACAACTACTTGCTTTCGTAGTTTTTCACAACGTTGTCACTAAAAACACTGCACAGTATAGGATATCGTTTCAGGGGAAGCATATGGTACAATGTTTACAAAATGCTTGCTCATGGAAAACTTTCAGTAATCTTTAAATGTAATATTCAGTCTGGCGTGATTTGTGTCAGAAATTTCTCTTATTATTTTGTCTTCATGTTATTTCTGCAGGAAAGGGCTCTGACACGAAAGGGTCTCCATAGTCATAGCATAAAGACGGAAGTTCTTGTGTCATGATCTACAACCACATTAATAGTCTGTGGTTTAGATGTGGCTTAGTCGAGTTTACAAGAGCAAGATTAGAACACTTAGCAAGTAAGTCCGTGACATCTAAATTTATTTACATTGTATTTGCTGTCCTGGACGGAATTGGCAGAAAGTTTTGTTGATAAATGCTAAGATGCCAAACATTTGATCTATTCTCAAAAGCTGAAAAGTGAGTTCTTACTTTATTGAAGAGAATTTGAAGCAACATTAACAGCCATGCTTGTACTGACAAAAAGAGATGTTAAAAGTTACATCCATCAAAATCACGGAATATGCATGTGAAGTTGTGCAGGAATATTTGTAGCAATTAGTCACGATGAAGCTCCATATAATGAGAAAATTCACAAATAACAGTCCCAGTAAGTTCAAACAAGATTCAGTCATTTTTATCTTCTTTCAAAAGGGAATGTCTTTCACGCCGATGGGAAGCTTCATGCGGGCGCCGTGGCATTGTGGTAGAGTTTTCGCTCCGCGTCCCGGAAACCTGAGTTCAAACCTTGGTAGGGACAAATCAATAAAGACTTTTTAAAATAAGATGGATGGATGGAACTCGGCCAGATGAGGGAGATACATGTCGCACCAAGTTGTTCCGATTATAAACAAAGTTATCTTATTTATTTGTCCTACGAATGCGATTATCTGGGATATCCATAGTCCAGATGCATACCAGGAGCTGCTCTTGCTAGTTGTGCTGGGGTTCCCATTTCCATGTTGAAAGAAAGATTTCATAGTCTCTACTACTGCAAATCTTCACCTAAGGTAAATTCGAGAATGCTGAATGATTTGTTAAGTGAAAGGCCTTATTGTCCAGATAATGCAGCGATGCAGAATGATGCTATATGGATTCTAAAATTCAAAATTTATTGAAATTATAGAAAATTATAAGAAAACTGTCTTCTGTTCTCAGGCATGAACTTAAAGATGATGTAAAATTGGCAAATTTTTTCCCTTTAACTTTCTAACGTTCACATAATATTTCAATTTTCACGTGATTATACTCTTAGTTGGCCTCATACCCTCGGCCTTGCGCATCACAGTTCGCGTCGTGATCCCTACATTGCTGACTGCTACGACTTCAGATAGTCAATAGTGCGGTATTGACGTGTAAGAGACACTAAAAAATGAGCAATCATCAGTGATGGATATTTTACCTGCTCTTCTTTTTCAGACATCACGAGGGATCGCAGCTTCTCAGAAGAAGATCTGAGCAACCGACATTACGGACAGAGTCGAAGTCTCCGTGAATCTCCAGTTGACTACGGTGATCAAGAATTTCTCGACGATTATCGGGATATGCCTCCACCACCTCCTCATCGGAGGAGTAGTCGATCAAGGGGTCATTCTCGTGGTCACTCCAGTCCCAATCGTCCATCAAGACCTCCTCCGCCTCCTCCTAATCATTCAGGAGGAGGGGGAGGTCCACCAAGGTCGCGTGGAACTTCAGTGGAAGAAGACATGAGAGTATTCGTCGCCTTGTTTGACTACGACCCTGCAACGATGTCTCCCAATCCTGATGCGATTCAGGAAGAGCTACCATTCAGAGAAGGACAACTGATAAAGGTTAGAGACGCTTATGAATTCAGATCAACACAATTAAAATAATTGGACAATGAAATAATTCTCATTATTACAGATTTACGTATTCATATCTGTCGACATATTGAAATCCGCTAAATTGTCTATAATCTTTACCGCATTGGGTGTATGATTCATCAAGTTAAAACTTTCAGATTCTGAACAGCAATACTATGAAAGTTCTGAGGACATATTCAATTCGATTTTACATACTAGTGGCAACTAATGCTCAAGTTTCGTCTGTTCCTCGTCTCAATAGTCTTTCACATCACTTCTCAACAGTTATTTTCTTTTCTCAGAGCTTCTTCATTATGTTTCTTGCTTTACTCGTGAGCAGTCAAAGTTATTGAAATTAGACGGCCTTTCGCGTCAACTTTCACTCATTCAGTGTTCATTCTTCTGCAAGCATCAACGTGGTGATAATTTAAATCATTATAATTAAGAATCTAATTAATACACTACATGTATTTAACGATTTTATTATAACGGGCATGAAACTGAGAATTCAAAATTAACACGGGCCGGGCCGTGGGCCTGAGGCCGATAGACCGGACTTTGGCCTTAAAAGTAGGCCGTTTCCAACTGTGTGTAGAAGTGAGAGTGTTATGCATAATTTGCTGTAATGCTTGTTTATGACTGGCAACCAGGGGTTATCAAAAATCAATTGCATTGCAGTCGAGTGCAATTCATTGATTGGTTCCACCGAATAATTGGAATTAATTGCTTGGTGTCAGTCAGTAATGGCAATTGATTGATCGATTTGTGCAGCAATCTGGAAGCTATTTAAGTGACTGATCTGCCTGCACTGTCGCCATCACTCACAATCGCAAGAAGAACATCCCATCTTCAGTGATTTATTTGGATACTAAGCTTTCTTAACATATGTTATTTGCAACTGATGGCTTTCAAGTCTCTAATCAGAAAGTATTTGGTGCATAGTGCATTTGGCATCTCGACTTGCACTACTTTTGTGACAGCTTCTAAAACTCTATTTTTTACTTTGTGTCACATGCACATGTGATTATTCACTGTAATTGTGGTGCATGAGCTGAATTCTGCAATAAAATTTTATCAACATTCGCATCCAATTACGAATATAGCACCAAGAAAACATCTCATGAAATATCTGTGCATCTCATGAAATTAGTCTTCAGTCATTATCCGAATTGATAATAAACTATTATGCGACTTGTACGTGTAAAGGATGCAAAATCAAAAATCAGTCTAATTTGTTCAAACGGTGATGACAATAATTGCAATCAACTGGTGGATGGCACCAATTGAGTGGTCATCGAGGCAAAATGGTTTAGTGCTTGGCCCAACGATCTTTTGGTCCACAGGTCGAGCCCTCAAAAGTGTCATCGAAAGTTGTCAGGAAAGGCATCCGGACAAAAAGATCATAACGCTCCAAATTAAAGTCTGACTTTGTCAGCATTATCCAAGTCCCCAGTATGGGGAGTAGTGACGTTAAACCATTCACGATTAACTGCAATTAATTGATTGATGTCACCAATTAGCTGCAATTAATTGATTGGTGCAACTTCATAATTGCATTTTATTGATTGCTTCATGCTGCAATTAAAATTATTGCTTGCCAAAAACCGGGCATTACGGGTATAAAACACGGTTTATCACACTGAATGAAAAAAACAATACTGAACGGCATGCATTGCTTGGCTGCATCAATAATTTGATTAAAACAAATTGCACTTCACATCCAAGTCGTCATTAGATAAATGAAAGTATAACCATGGAAAAGATAGAGGCATCAGAGCAAAAGTCACAGTATGTCTGGTTCAATAGTCGTGCATTTGTTTGATGCTCAGTTTTGGCTTGAGTGATGCAGGTTGATGATCAGAGTTCCCTAGACTGGGGCCAACAGGAGCACTATCGCAACAATTGACCAAGGATTGTTAATTATGCCTCGGTTCAAGATAGAAAAACTTGTTGGAGATGAAACCATTTATCTAAAGCAGAATGTCAGCAGTTGTAGAAACAGTAATTTAAATCGTCCATTATTAGTTTCATATAATTTTAAATGCATTTTTCGAAAATACCTTTAGTCCTTTCCAATCATTTGATTGAGGATGTAACATAATGTTTGAACTAGTAGTTGCAAAGATTTACCAGCATTTGTTTCAGGTAAAGTTCATTTTTAAATCGCGGGACCCTTCCACCACTTTTTTAATGCATTAGATTGTCAATCAATCACAAAGTGTAAACGTAATTATTTTCTGAAGAAAGTGTAGATTGCCTTAATTCTCATATTGCAGAATAATTATTTTGTCTTATTTTTGTCACAAATGAACAAGAGTTTTAGGGCTGAGTGTGTAAAATATCCCTACAAATCTTTTCTTTTCAATCAGTGAGAGAAAAATATGTTGAGAAGCATTTTATACAGATGCACATGTATGTAGGAGTTTAATTTGATATGCATTATTCATTCGACAGATCTTTGGTGAAAGAGATGCTGATGGTTTTTATCACGGTGAGTGTGATGGACATCGTGGCCTGGTGCCATGCAATATGGTTGGAGAAGTTGATGTTCATGACCGCTATCGGCCGGAATCACCTTGCCCACCTCGACGTGGATCAGATCGTTCCATTCAACCTCGTTCCGAATCTTCTGGACGTCCCTCAGGTCCTTCGCATGGTGCCCATTCTGCTTCTCAGTCTCATTCTCAGTCACATTCTCAACCGCATTCTCAGTCGCATTCTCAACCACATTCTCAGTCGCATTCTCAACCGCATTCTCAGTCGCATTCTCAACCGCATTCTCAGTCGCATTCACAGTCACATTCTCAGTCACATTCCCAGTCGCATTCTCAGTCACATTCCCAACCGCAACCTCCTCGTCAAACTCCATCACCTCAAGTGCAGCCTCGACGGAGTGATGGCTCCAGAATGCGAAGAATGCTGGCAATTTACGACTATGACCCACAAAGCCTCAGTCCAAATGTCGATGGTGAAGATGTGGAGCTGAGTTTTCGGTGAGATAATTATACATGTAACGTTAACTATTTTATGCAAAGCTTAATTTGAAATTTGTTTAAAATCAAATATAAATGAATATGAATTAATGATTGCTCCAAGAGAATTCCATTCATTTTCTTAGTGGTGGAGATCTCATTTATGTGTACGGAGATATGGATGAAGACGGCTTTTACACCGGAGAATTGCCTCAGAATGGTATGCGGGGTTTAGTACCTTCGAACTTCCTTCGCGAGATCACGCCTGACGAAGAGCGGCACATAGCTTCATCTCAGCCTCAATCATCTCACGCACCTTCTCCACGCTCCCAACGTCAGCGACACCCGAGTGATGCTGGCAATGCCGACTCTGGTCCGAAACTCACTAGTAACCGCTCCTTCGACTCCCAACGCGGTTCTCCTCGAGGTAGTAAGGATCTGGCTGCTCCCAAGGTGCCCAATTCAACCAATAATCGACCAATGCGTGTGAGCGGAGGATCGATGGAATCTGCGTCATCTCTCGTCTCCCCTAATTCACAGCCAATAACCAATCAGCAGTCGATGCTGGAGAAGGAGGGAAAGCAGCGATCGACGGGTCAAGGCGAGTCACCTCCTCCACCATTAAACCCTGATGAGATGCCTATTGTCTTGGATCTGACTCCCACTCCTGCTGCAGGAAAGAACCAGGTGAGCCAAGGCAAAGCCAGTGGTGGCAAATCCTCCTCTTCCGCCCCTCGTTCTCAAAAATCTTCCTCTGCTCCCGAGTCCAAGAAAAAATCGAGTACGGGATCGGCGGCGAAGAACTCGCAAGATAAAAAGGCGAATTCTGCTAAATCGGGCTCTCGGAAGTCGTGATGGCTCGCTTATCTCACTGCTCCTACACGTCACCGCCTCGTCTCATACACCGGCTTCAAGTTGGTCTCTTCTCTGCTTGCCTGGTCTTTTCTTTGTCTGACAGTTCTTCTTTCTCTAACAGGCGCACTTGTGGTGCGTGTGCGTATGGGTTGCTTGCACTACATGATATATGATGACTGCTTACTGATTTGATTCCGTGATGCCGCCATGATATTTTTCTAATCAAGCAAATTTTGACAGCTGTGACGGTCTTCCGAACCATTCAAATGATGATAATGATAATTATCAAATCATAACAAGTCTCGTAAATCAGAGCATCAACAACGACCTACCTGATTTGGACTCTCTATTCTTAGTCGAAATTGTGCAGCTGAATTGTCTGAAAACAGATGAACAATTTTTCCAATTACGTAGCAAAGTCACTGAGAGAATTATGTCGGGTATAAATTATTATGAACACAACATTGTCATCGGAAATGAAGACAAATACACATAATCAGAGTAGGTTTCAATCATTTCAAGGTTGCTGGCAAATAAGCACACCATGCAGAAGAAAATTCATCATTGACAGTGGCGAAAAGCACACTTTCAACTTCGATTTCTTTTTTGGATACATTTGTTGAATGGACACCACTGAGATATTCGCCATTTTAGAAATTTGCTGGACTAAAATAAAGAGATATGTATGGTCCTCATGCATCCTGACAACTTTTTGAAAAGTAGAGTGTGGTAGAGTAGTCATCAAAGATCTTGCTTAGTCTTAACTTAACCAACAACTGAAACGCGTTGAACTTAAACCAAATCAAAGCCTTTTATTCAACATCCATTAAATTTAAGTATCTATACTTCATCAAAAATTGAGATTTGTGACCTACTTCAGGTCTCCGGAAATCCACATGCACACGGCCATGAAATTATTGATTCAAAGCTTTTTCAAATGAATTTCAATGTTGAAGCGATATAGTAGCTTGTTGAAAACTGCTTCGGTTAATTGTGTTACTTAAATATCATTGATTTGTAATTGGACAACTGCCTGAAAACAGTTACAAAAAGCAGATGACTGACTATTGCAGACGATTTTACAATCATCGTCAATTGAATTCAGCAATAAAAAGTAGATTTTTCATGTTAAATAAATTCATGAAATAATTCATCCAGTGGAATGACCGTCGCAGATGTCAATTTATAATTTCATCTGACTTTCTTTTGTGCACGCCGAAGCACGGAGGTCTTGCACTTGCTGTATATCCTATGCAAGCCTGGAACATCACATTTTCACCGTTTCAAGTGACGAAAAATATCTTCCTTACTGTCAGCATAGCGGCCACGGCAAGACTACTTTCCCAACCCAACCTCCCAACTCCTCCCAGACATTAAATTCTTATTTCTTTTCCACAACGCCGTTCATCAACTCCACGCGTGGACGACCAAGTGATCTGTGAGCCAGCGAGTGCTTCATTGAGCCGCGTGAGTGCTGTCTCGGTTTTGCTGCAGTGATACACTCAGCTCCTCACAGTCAAGCACTGATTTCCTCTGAGCACCTACAACACCTACACTCGCAACTATCTCTTATTTTCTTAATGACTTTGCTCATTGACATAGATCCTTAGATGCAGAGATATTAAGATTGACTGCTTATTACAGTAATTGATATTGTTAACTCGATGATAGTAAAGGTAGCGGGGGATTCATGCCTCGAGAAGAAGTATATTTTCTGACACTTATGTAGGAATAATCAATTTCAACCGAATGTTAGTAGCATTCATGGATTTCTAAGTTTAAAAAGAAAAGTAAAGGTTGTAAAGTTAAAAGTTAAAAAAAGTAAAAAGAAAAGCAGACGATCTCAATTTTATCAGAATTCAATCGCTTCTCTAAATATAAAGTGGAATTCTAGATATGCTCCTAAAAAATTCGAACTTCTAGCCAGGGCTGTGGAGCCGATGCGTTATCTCATCGGCTCCGGCTCCACAACACTGATGTGAAAGGCTCCGGCTCCGGCTTCAAATTCAGGTTCTATCTATGCTGGTTATCCTGGATCCGTTGAACGGGTTTTTTAGATAACGGTGTGGCCTTTCGAGGCTTGCTACAATCATCAAATTAGTTTTAATTAACAAGCAACGACTTAAGTTAATAATAAAAATGATAATAGCCTAATATAATGATAAATAACATACTTGTCATATATTTTTGCATGAATTGACTATCTCTGAAAGATAAAATAAAGTTATAGCTTGGATTGGTTAAATTAGATAAAGATCTCCCGCACTGGCTAAATATAAATTGGCCTAGCCTGCAACCAGTCTACTACGAGGCTACATTAAATAAGACCACATGAGTGATGATGATATACCTAATTAGCCGTCACAGGGGCCGAATAGTAGTATAAGCTTTTTAACAAAGCTTGAACATGAAACTGGATAGCGTATGCCTCTAAATAGCTTATAGGGCCTGTATCTACTCGAACATGGAAAGGCTATAGGCTATATAGCCAAATATACCGTATCAATAAAGATATCAATTGCTTTATTGAATACTAAAGTGTATATAGGCTAGCTTAGGTTGTTACTGCTATTTGTTATTGCCTTTATCCAATAGTCTGTTGGTCCATGAATAATATGATCGGTGGGTAGCCCACGACTCATCATCTGTAGAAATTGTAATTTAGATAGTCTCATTGCAGTGTAGGCTAGAAATGTACAATTGAAAATTATACTTAAAAAAATTAAAAATGTGTAATTTAGGACGAGTTTTGTAATTCTATGCAGCATACTTAATAAGTTAAGGCTTAACTTACATGCGAGCACCGAGCAGAAATCCCATCTACTTTGCTAGCTTTTGAATGCGCGTGCGGTTTAATGTCATAGACAATAGAATGGGGAGGTCAAAAGGCGCCTTTATTGAGAGCGTCTCAGTCTTTTTTTATTGTTTACATATAAGTCAACATGATATCAGCATAAAGTGTTGATAGACGGAAAAAATAATAATGAAAATTCTTGATATCCACAGGTCTATGACATTTGGGGAAATATTATTACACAATACGGCTCTTGTGCAGACCTCCTCCCCCCATTTTTTCTCTGGTCAAAAGATGCAGCACCATTGGATGTCCGTTTCAGCATCACCGGTTTGAGTGAAGCATTGTGTGATGTTGTAAAAATCTACGTGTGTAATTGCGATGTCATAGTCGCAAACTTCGTCAGCAAGTCAACATTGTAATTTGCCTTCGGGTTTTTTCGCATTGAAATATACCCTTTGAATTTTGAAGTCAAAGGAAATTCATTGTGAATGAGATACCTTTAGAATAATAAGGTGCTACTAGAAGTGGCTGGATCGCTTATTACTATAGCCATGCGAGGACTTGTAGTCAGGTCATTCGTGTGAGTGTGAAGAGATCCCTCCAATCAAAATTGATCAAATTGAATAATCGATTGTTTTGAAAAGTGTAGGTGGGGGGACTGCACAAGAGCCTACAATACAATCTAAGGAAATTGGCATTGTCACAGATGCCAGTAGCTTCTGCCAGTAGCCATACCGATAGATGGTAACCTACATAGTAACCGTATTAGATTTAAGACATTGCGCAAGAAATGTATCTATATTATCTTTGCAGACTGAACTGGAAATGTGTACACAAATGACTGGCGACTTGTCTCTAGGAATCTACAATCATCTAGTTAGCATGCATATAGCAAGTCATCAAATTAATGGATTTTGTAGAATACGTTGTCACTAAAAGCTATGGAAATTAGTCTTACGAAACATATGTAATAAAAAAATATTACACATGTGTGTAAATATAATACATATAATACAAAAGAAGGCGGCAACTGCAAAGAAAGATATCGTGGAGGGCAGATCATTGGTATACTTAAAAGACATATCTTTGGATTTCAAATGATTTATTTTTTTATGATGCCAATTAATACCTTTCAAAATTCTAGATTTATATCAAAGCTCAAACTGTCAGAGCCGGAGCCGGAGCCTTTGTGATAAATCGGCTCCGGCTCCGACCAAAACCATCGGCTCCTTAAGGCTCCGGCTCCACAGCCCTGCTTCCAGCACGTCCTTCAATGACGGCAGATAATTGTAATATGATAATTATAATAATTAATATAATAATAATAATCAACATAATAATTATCTGTTTATCTGTTCATAGATAAATTTAAGATATTTTAACACCAGGTTTCAAAGCGCTTCTATGCACTCGTATCCATATTCATGTATTCTGGATAACCGTCAAAGTTTTTGATACAATCAATTGACTAAACTAGTAGACTTCATAAATCACACAATGTAATTTAATTTCAAAATTGTACAAATTACCTTACAAAAATAATTGCACAGAAATTGTTTCATCACTAACTTCAGAGAAATTGCAAACAATAGAGATTTTGTATTTGTCAGCGAAAATCAAAATAGGAATGCAGTATCGAGCTGTATAGTCCTAACTTCTATCCGATGCATGCGTACACCGGCGACTTTGCTTTACACACTAAACGCACTGCGATGTATTCCGCGTGCATCAATGTGAACTGTCAAGTCTCATCAAATAGATTATCGCGAGACATGTTTCGTCCTATGGGTCTCATCTGTCGTGGATCAGTTTGAACCAGTGACGTTGTAGCAAGGGGACAGACGTCTAAAGCATAGCGTCTAAACCACAAGGCCTCCGGCTGTCAACAGGTGTTCAAGTGATCTTGTGATAGTTCAATGTTTGCATCTGGCACAATGTCGCTGTTTTAAACACACCCACGATTAGTGAGTCCCCACTCCCAATGCAGCGAAATGTACTTCGCAGTGGCTGCATTTGTTGAAATTTGAAAATTTCATAGATAACCATGTTGCTGGATTCCTTGTGAGATGTGATTAACTTTTCAAGATCACGTATTTCAAAGTTGCTCTGATTATGACGAACGACACGTGAACCGAATGCTCAGGAAACAGCTGACTGATTAAGTTTTAAACTCAATCCGTCTAGAAACTACGATTTTTGGAAAAATTACTTCTAATTTTGACTTTTATCCGGAATCCGCGATACGAGCAAGGACAACGTTGGTGAACAGAAACACAAAACAGCAGTTTCTGAACATGAGTGAATAACTAATTTCAATGCTGGGGAAACTGAGTCTTAAGTAATGTTTTCGGAGACCTCGTTATTGAACGACATGGTTGGAAGCTGTATGTCGCTAGTGTGTAATTCTACGAGTATATATAATTATATTGATAAATGCAGATAATTGCCTATAAATTTATTTTCTTTTGAATACATGCTTATATGATAATAAATGAAGCTTGTCAAAATAAAATTTTACAGTAATATAGAGCTTTATATAATCAATATAAAAGTTTATGCCACAAGATCAAGTAAACCGATGCAATCCTAAGTACCTAAAGACATGAACACTTACCCTATTACCCTAAAACATATCGCAGATATAAAGCCTTCCCATAATATCCACAACTATTGACTACACTACTAAAAAACCATTACTGACACCCTCAAACATCAACCCAAAAATCCATATATCCTGTTCTTATCGCTAACATTCTAAGCCTAAACCTCCAATATCAAATATGTCAGATTGTAAAGCTTGATGTCACTGCGCTACGGCACCTGTTTACTCTGCTGTAGCCCAGAACTTTGCTAAAAGAGCAGTTGAAAGCCAATAAGCTAATGAAGTGCATGATGGAGACATTCAGTGGGCTATTGAGTTAGTAGCTAATAGTCAGTTAGCCTCAGCATTAGCAACTTGATAAATAAAGTGTAAACAATGTGTGTAGACTGATGGTCTTGAAAATACAAGTATAGGTGGCAGAATGGAAGAACCCATTCAGATTAATTTTGTGTGTCTCAATATGAAAAAGTGGCATCATGATCTCATGTATTATGTACTGTAATTATTTTTTCGTCTCAATATAATTGTTAAATCCAGGTTGGATGGCTTGAGAAAGGATTGAATTCTGACTAAATTGTGGTGGTCCATTGCAGTGGTTGGTGTATTCCGTATAGTACTCGTACTGCAGGATTGCGTTACAACACATAATATTTTAGCTTCAAAATCAATCGTCAAACTGACTTAACAATTGAAAGACAAGCGTTTTAGGGCATTGTCTACCACTTTTATCAATTAACTTGGAGTTGATACAAAGCATAAACTTTGACAAGTGTGTAAATTCATTAATAGTGATAAATTTAAGTATGAGAAGTATTCTACTCACTCGAGAAAATATTCCGGTTCGTACACAATATGTCCGATTATCTTTTTTCGTGTGATAATTGGTCTGCTCCAAACGAATCGGACCTATATTTGTTGACAAATTTAGTTTGTTCTCGATGATTAGGTACAAGCCTCAATTGCGAAGTTTATAATTCACCTCAAAACCGTTACGCGTCAAAACTTAACTCGAAAATATCAGACTAGGCCTTCTATTCGATGTGCCGTTATATCTGCAAAGTAGACATTTAAACTAATAATAAAATAAATAGATGATATTTCCACTTGAATATCCCCTCAAAATTATTTCCAGAAGGACTATGTCGATGATACTCACTTGGTTCTCTCGTGTTTTTCTTGTCTATCGCTCTCTATGGTAGTGCGGTGTCACTTAGCTGTCTCTACTCGTAAATCTTTCTGTTTCTTCCCACTTATGCATCATCACTTCATGTTTGGTTTGCAAGATAATTTTTCATTACTAACACCTTCATTTGCTGTTAACGGTGACCTGCTTCAAGCGTTCGAGTCTTGTCTCTGTCACACAGTTCGCACTTGTCGATTTCTGGTAGCAAGATGAGTTTTAGAACTCTCTTTTAACTTGTAATTAGTATAGTACAATTGAATTTGCTGTATCTGAATAGTAGCACCTATTTTGCCAGAATTTAGAAACATTTGCTTAGTGCGCTATCACTGCCGAGAATCGTTAAAAATCATGACAAGATAAAAGAATTAAAACAAAATTTTGTCGATGAAAATAATGGCGTCTGCTTGTCATCTGATTCAAATTTTTAATAATGCACATGTGCCAATCCCTTAGATGTTGATAAGTCGGTTAAAGAATCTACTACCAAAAATACGAATATGAAAGCATGGCGGTAAATCTATTTTCAAATTTTTGTGTGCTTTTATGAAATGGTTGCTTGAAGTGATGGAACTATGAAATCGGAGCCTCATACGCACCCTCACTGAGTTCTGTCAGATATTTCTGAAGAATTTGATGTTGAACTTTTGATGGCATGTTGCTCAACGTAGCAAGTTGTTTTCTTAATATGCTAATGACCGCATAAAGTTATGTTTGATTGAAGAAACTTCTTTATCAGAAAGGGTGTGCGCTAGGCATGAGTGGTAAAGCTATGTTAGAATACATGTATACGTAAGCCACTTGAAATTCAAAAGTTTTGCTGCTGATGGAGAGTGGTATTTACAGTGTCAGTGTCTATCTCAACGCTTCGGTTCATGGACCTTGGATTTGAGTACCACGCTTCTGTGAATAGTCTTCTATATTTACGATGGCATGTGTCCAATGAGATGAATAAACCTTAAATCTCAAATCTCATGTTTTAGATACATGCCATCAATTTTGACTGAAATTACTTTGGACATGTATTACGTGTATGGAAGACTATCCGAAGAAGCGTGGTACTTAGATTAAAAGTCCATTAACCAATATTGAGATAGACACTATATCTATGGCACCCTCCGCTAACAGCTGCAAATAACGTGAGAATTTAGAGTTGCTTGAAAGAAGGCAAGGTTTGCAATTAATCACACTGGTATGGCACTGTCCTAGGTCGAATAATTTTCATACCTCTTCATATTTTGATAATTTGTGATCCAACAACAATCTAGCAATTCTGTTCAAAAGTAGTCAGATGCGATCGGAATAAGGATGGCACACTGCACCAAGATCACTCGAATGACATAAAGGGGGTTTATCCGTTATCGTCTATTTGTCTCAAACATATTATGCTGTGAAGTTTAATTCAAAATCTTGGTTCAACAAAAGGCATTTGAATCAACTGGTATTTCACTCACGTAAAATTCGCAATGGAGACTGCAATAGGAAGGTTTAGTTACGGAATGGATACGACTGTATGAAAGCACTTGTCTGATTCATGCCGTGTTCTTGTACTGACAAAATCGTAGTTGGTCTGTTTTTTCGAGTGCAGAGACATTTAGTTATAGATCAACATGATGCACACAAGTGATCACCCCATTTTCATAGCAGATTGCTTCGCGTGGAATAATTTCCTAGATATACACAGAAGCTTTTTCACAAAAATATTATTTATCTGGTTTTTAAAACTAGGTAGTTGAATGCCTGTAGTGCATAGAAGTATTAGATTCACATTCATCAAACTGTTTTGCGTCACCTGGGGTAAATTCAATTGACTTCAGTCGCATTTATTAAATCCATTGCTTTATAGAAGCTGTCAACGACAAACGTGGTGAGTTCAGTGTTTCGATTTCATAGATAGAAATCAGAAGTCAGAAGCGTATGTTTTTCAAAATATGATAATACGTACAAACAACAAGTAAAAAAGTGATGAAAGGCCTTGAGTCAAGTATCACGATATTTTAAGCCTGATTCTATTCTGACGATGTAAAGTGATAGATGAAAATCATTCAAAGTTGATTTCCATAATAGTTTATTCTTCCCGCTTAATCATATTCAGTTGTAAAGATCAAATTGCCTAGTCGTCGAGGATCAGAAAGGCTAGGCAAGGAGTTATATAAAGATATAACAGCTCAACAGAAAATCCATTGACTGCCTGTCGGAAGCAGTTTCCCTAATTGATAAAGGACAATAACGGGAATCATTAAATTTGAAAGTAGCCATTTCTTCCTAACTTAGATTCATATATTGCCAACCGATGCGCAATCAAAACTTGTTGTCTGTTGACATTTTGTAATGTCAATAGCGATAACATTTTTTGACATTATTCCTACACATATTTAAGTAGGCCTATAACGAATTTCATCTTTCATTTTTATTTGGGTAATTTGGTTTCCGAATTTGATCACTCATGACTTGGATTCGATGATCTGTTGTCCCAAAATGTTTAGAAGCGTTGTTCTGAAAACGCTGTACTGACATTGAATACATAGAAAACATTGAGTTGGGAAGCAACCCTCATGAGTGAAGTCGTAAAATTAAAATTTGATCATTATGTGCTTCATCGATTTTGATGAGTTGTTTCTGCTCTCGACGGCAGCATTATCGATAACTGCATCACCCTATCATTTGGGTGTGACATATGGAATCATGCTCATTTTTTGCAGTATTGATTATATTGAAATACATCGGTTTGTTGTGCATAATTAATTATCTTCATTTGATATGTCTGATGTTGATGTTGGAGGAAAGCGCATATTCCTAAAACATTCTTCACAGCGTCGTATGCACTTAAAACTGAGAACCTGGAGGAGAATGCATTGTGATAAAGTTAGTTTGAAATGTGAGATGAACTTTTGCTCATAATTGAAATATTTTTTGAATGTTCTTCTTCTTCGGAAGACGTCTGTAATTTGTACCTATTTGGATGGGAGTTATAACCGATTAATTTTTATTGACTGTTTTACCACGGTTACAGCTCTATGGTTACAGCTAAGTATAAGACAATTCAAACGTATGAGTGATCTCTTTTTGCTCAGTAGGTAAGTACATAAATCCTTTTGATGCTTTGGTTCTGCATTCGAACCCCGAGATTTTCAATCGAAATCAACAGGAAGTACATCAGGAATTAAAGTAGCAGAGCACTGCTGCAAACTTTGACCGTCCAAGCCTCCATAAGGGAATAGTGACTTTCTTAGCTGTTCACAGCATATTCCTACAACGCATATGTCACCTGGATGATTAATTCTAGTGCAACATGAAACACCTATAACTATTTGTTTTTACAGAATTGATTGAATGTTCAACTAGTTTCGAGATGGCGGTTAATAATTTAATTGGTTAAATCAAAACTGCTCCAAACTCCAATTTATGCTAATGAATATTGGTTGATATACCTTTATGACTATGTGTGATTTGATATTTTCATGATAATATTAGCAGGAAGGAAATATTAACGTGTTAGGACAGCATCTCTGACATAAGTCACACCCGCTGGAGTCACACTCATTATGACGCAAATATAGTTTTCTCAACAAGCATTTAGAAAAGCATGAAGGCTATCGTGCGTGAAAATGCTTTGCGTAGTAGATACTTTGGCTTAGTAGAATTTAGTCGAAAGTGGTGTCCGACAAGCGTTTGGTTCTGTTTAAGTGATCTTTTGCTTGATAGTACATTAGTTGAATATGAAATTTGATGAAGATTTGAGTAATTGTGAATTAGCTGTGTCTTTGTTTATTGCTTGTAATTGTTTTCTCTTGAACAATCCTAAAATAAGCTTTGTCAGTAAGGAAGTACTTCGTACATATGCTCGCATATCTTTACTAAACGACAAGAAAATTTGAAATGTCATTCTTATTTATAGCGATGCGTTTCGAACATAAGCAACGACCATCGTTAGGAAAGTGGAGTCGACTTTCATCAATGTAGAAGTTGGTCTTGCTAAAATGCAGTTCGCGAAGAAATTCGTGAACTTTACCCTCTGCAGAGTCACTTCTTGGTTAACACGCTATTTCATTCGCCTAACTATTGTCGTAAATGGTTGAAAGGTCTCGCTATTATAAATATGAGTTAACGCATGGATATTTAGGAATGAGATGTCCATTATGAATGAATTACATAGTGTTTAGGAATGAAGTTGATAAATGATGTTCAGTAACATGCAGTTACATAGAGAAATATCCATAAATCATGCTTCAAGCATGCACAGCAAAAAAACCATACATTACCAGTGAAGCTCGAAAATAGCATGATTAAGTAAGCTATAAATGCAGACATTCAAGTAAGCTTAAGAAAAAAATATTAGAAAAAAACGTTAATTGTCTTCGGACAAAGTCTGTTTTCAGTTGGCGAATGATAAATCATGAACATTTCTCTACGTCACTGAATGTAACTGAACAATATTCATCAACTTCATTCCTCTGACTTTGTTAAGTGTAACATTCGATGCTTTATTCACTAGTCGTCTTTCACTTGGACATCAAGCGAGGCTATGAAAAACTTGTTTTTTACTTATCAATATATTTCACTCATTTTATTTGTAGCATTGCTTTTCGATTTTATCGTGATATTTTTCTCTTATATATACTCACTCAATCTATTGTTTTATCACATAATAAATTGTTGGTATGAGAGGTGTTCGGGTCATAAACATATTGTTTTGATTAAGGACACCCTATTCGTTCGATTCATCGAAAACAATTTCCTTTGCTGAAGCGCCTATCGGCCGTCCATTTTCGAAGCACCGAATTTCATTAGCATTATGAAGTTTAGTGCTTCGAAAATGACCAGTGGTGCTTGTTCGGGTTGTGCTTCAGCAGTTGAAATCGGTTTTGATAAATTGAGCGCATTGGGTGTCCGCAATCAAAGCAATAATATATTCCAATTGAATTGTATAACATGCTATTAAATAATAATAAACTGATGATGCATCAAGTCATCTGTAAAAGTAAAACCTCTCCTTGAATTCAAACCATTTCTTCCAGAAGTAGACTCGATCAACAATGTAAGTTTATCAACAGGTAAATTTACTTTATTAGAAAACATTTTTAATGTAATCACTCATAGCTTCTCATCATACATTGGTATCTAACTTCCTTGCTATCTAATTAAGGCAACTAGTCTATGTTTACTATTTCGTGTGTGCACACCATTCAGACTCACGATGTTTTTATTGTACAACGCTTGAACAACGGCTAAGATTTTATAGATTGGTTCAATTAAAAATGTCAACAGTATGCATCGTTCAGAAGCAATTACAACTTTTTCAAAAAGACATTTAAAGGTAAAAATGAAATTATCAGACACAAAATTTGCAGAACCATATTTACAGTCAGTCAAATTGTGGGTAATGAAGCGACGCATTCATCGAACGGCAAAACCGTTTTACATAATTGACTTTATTGAACCCAGGCTTTGTTTGTAATTGTTAAATAACACCATTTTATCAACTTAGCAGTTCATGCGGCGTTCCGAATGGTGATTGATGCCAAAAAGTATCTATGCTGTTAGTAGTGGCGCTCTATTAGCTTACATTTAGATGAAAGCAATAGATTTTGCCAAGATAGAGATTTGTCAAAATCTGAAAGATGGGATTATTTTTGATAACGATGTTGCATGCTACGTTTTATCAGATGTATTCATGTACTCGATCACTTGATAGGTGGTTGGCAAGAATAGGCCGGTTAGCAGTTTTCTAAAGGATGTCTTACACAAGATATAAAGGTTGCGACAGTTTCATTCCTGACCATTCTGACATGCATCGATTGGATGAAACACCCTAAAATTTTATAATTTAATTCACAAGACAGAAACTGACTTTCTGGTTAGATCCTTCTTAGACTTAAAAAATAAAACTGCGAAGGTTTTGACAACAAGAGTTATGTTCGACAACTATCGGTACAATTTTGCGCCGTTCAATTCAAAGTCCACCAAACGAATCTAGAAAGGCTTTGCAACTCATGGAATTCATGGAAAGGTTGATTAGTAAAAGTAGTTTCATAATTGGGTCACAACAGTTGCTCTATGATTGCCTAACGGAATTCCACATGTTATTCATGTTGATCAAAACAAATGTTTGAACTCTTTCAAATGCAATATTCCCCAAATGAATATCATTTTCAAATCTTCAATGAAGAGTCATTGAAGGAAGTGCTTTGCTCCTTTTTCTTCGTCAAGTTCTGTATTATCAAGCTTAAGCAATGTATTTTGATCTAAATTTTGCCAAAAACGTGGACATGTGCCGTGGATTTCTGCTTGCGCACATAGAACAGTTATTTGTGACTAGATTGATAGAGCTTAGTAAGTAATTCGTCATTGTGTTCTGCCCCTCCAAGGATTTTTAAAGCTGCAAAGCTTCATGCCATTCCCCCCCCACAATAGTTCAGTAGACATTCTTGTTCTCTGTATTTATTCAGATTTTCGCGTTGTCAAGGCAAATGGGAGTGGGTGCAAGATCCGGTGACACTAAAGATTCCGAAATCTCATAGCTGTTATGATATTATATGTTTGAACTTCAGTGGCAATCTAAGAGGGATAGTAAGTTTTCACAACAGTTATCAGTCGCAACTGAGTTGTCTTGTAAAAGGCCTTCTTAAGGCTGTGCTGGCAAATTTGCGTGGATTCTTAAGTTCTGACAATCAGAAATCGAGTGACTGTCATATGTAGCATAAAAATGAAATGGTTGTCCTAACAGCTTTCTAATAACGCGGTGATAGAGCGCGTCACATATTGCTTTGACTTTTTGAATATCTTCGATCGGGGATTCATTTCGTGGAAAATAAGAGAAAACATGCCTCCTTTGGTACGGCATTATGCAGCATGAAAGTTGTGGATAACACATTTGTGGAAAGCTTCTTCGTGACTTTTACACAATTGAATTTTGGAATCTGATGTTCTCTGCTTGAAATACAGTTGAGTGTCACGCATAAAAAATTCAAGTTCAAAAGGCAAAAATCATTCAATTATATATTAATTTGATTTTGATCAAAAACTGAAAATTAATCAAATCTTATCAAGTAACCTAAGAAAATTAGCTGTATATGAAATCAATTTGCTTTCACAGAAATACCGAAATTCCTCACAAGTGCACATTCTGTTCCTTTCTTCAGTTTTTAATTATTTCTATCGAAAGATGATAATTACATGTAGCTTTACATTTTATATGTGCTTTTCTCATACAACATTTGTTGACCATATTTAAGTTATATGGTACGGTATTATATAGGTCATTGGTATCATCACGCAATTGAGGCCTCAAACGGGTAAATGAAAGTATACTTAAATGTTATTTGAAATTTCCACTTATGAACCTTCATCTTTAATTTACAATGTGTATTTGTATCAACAGATGTAGCCATCACGAGACATGCTTCGTCCCAACTGGTCTCATCAGTCGACGGCTCTCTTGAACCTGCGACGTTGAAGTTAAGGAACATGCAACCATGTTCACTAACCACAAAGCCACTAGAATATCTGATTGTTTATGACGTAGTAAGTCAGTTAGCCACCGCATTATTGCAGGCTCGTGGAGTATGGACTGCATTATGCAATCAATCAAAACCACATCCGATGTGACGCAGTTCACGCAGGTCCTAGAACAGTGCCATCAGGCCTGGAATAAGACGGTGCCGTAATGGCTATTTTGCGTGCTCACACGTCCTAAACAGACAGAGTATATTTGCATGTCGTCCAGCTCTAACGTCGTTGATTCGAACCTGCCCTCGACTGATGAGGCCCGATAGGCCGACACATGTCTCGTGGTGGTCACATATTTCGAGATTTTATAAATGTAGCAAAAACCAACTTGTGCTACATTACTTGTACAAAAATGTTTTAAAATTTTGAAATTGTGGCAGACAGAGCTTTCATAATGTTCTTGAATGTATTTATTTAAAATGCGTCCTGTATAGATGTCCATTCATGCCGAGCGCGACATGACTTGGGACGTCCTCACGCTGACAGTGTTTTCGTTCAGAAACATATATAATCCTATACAGGTGTTCGCATGAAGACATGTGTCCTGCTTGTGCAATAGGAAATTTCTGTCCGCGTTAATCTTCAAGGCGATTGTTCTTCCCCCACACTCCTGCCTGACAATAGATGGTCGTGCTGAGAAATAGCATTCTGAATTTGATTTGAATCTGTTTCGTCTTTCCAATAAAAAATGCTGTGCTAAAAATATTTGCAGGATTTGTTGGTGGCAAAAACAAGTGTTAAAAAAGCAAAAACATCGCAAGCTTTCGCAAGCCGGTTCGCATTTCATGGATCGGCTCCTGCCGATAAAATGTAATGAATGAGAGTTATTTTGAAGGTCACACTTATATTTTGTATTGAGTCACCGTTTTATTACACAGCCTACTACGGCGAGTCATTATAATATAGAATGAGAGGTAAATATTTTGTCGCCCATGTTATCAGACAATGAAGAACCCCACGACGACGGAACCAATAATAGTTGGAAAAGAATGTGTAGATCAACGACTGTCCTCAATCAGAGCAAACTGAAATCTCAATTTCTGAGGTCAGTCAAGTAATCCCGAAATCAAATTTCAATCAGATTTTTATTGTCTATATCAGACTGTGATTGATTTCTGGCAGTGTTAACCAGATCATGACCATATGATCCTATGACATCTCAGCGACAAAGAATTTATCAGACGGATCAGTAAGAGGAATTTGACTTGTGACTCTCAGGAGTAGATCTTTAAAGAATGGTTAAAGCATGATGAAGATTAGATCAACCAGACAGGATAATTACTGCATTTCGATTGCTGGCCGTAGTATTGCTTGATGTTCCCAGAGTACCAGAACTCACACTTCGGAACTCAAAAGTGCAGTTTGTGACAGAATAAGTTCTGCTTAATATTCTAGGCCCCTAGCAAGGCGGAATGTGTTGTAATCACCATTTCATGCTGGACTCTATAATCTTAGAGAGTTGGTAGATCAAAACTTACATGAAAAACACGATTTCCAGGAGGCGTGTAATTTCTTTCCATTTTGTCGACATCTTCCGCCCTGAGATTGTAGCGACACTACAAATTTGCGAAGCGATCTGTTCGTCTCGGATAAATCAGATTAGGCGTGCGTGGTTTCCTTAGCAGTAATTGATTATATTCTGGGATTGTCCCTCTGCTTTTAATCTAATATTTACTTATGAATGAGAAAAAACTGTGACTTAGATATCATTTGAAGACATCAGGATTTCAAGCAATGCTCGGTGATCAGATTTTAACTCAAATGAAGAAGCCTGAGAACATTTCGGACATATTATGATGGCTCATTCGAATGCTTGCAGCAAGAAGAATGTGAACATGATCACGATGTAAAAATTTGAAGTTTTTTTTAATAAAATGATATTTGTAGTTGCTGATTTCATCCATGCGCGACAATCCCTGTCTGCGCGGTTTGGTGGGATAAGACATTTGGTCTCGCCGCTCCTCTCATTGGCTGACTGAATTATTTTGAATTGAAAATCAGATATCCACAATTGAATATTTGATTGTTTGAAAAGCGAGTATTATTTTCATATACTCGTAGATACCTGTGTTGCGCACCGACCGACGTAAGCGGTCCCGATCTTGTCCGTGTTTATGCCGGTTAACTCAACCTTCCACAAATCTCGGCTCAGTCTGTTGACTATATATTTGTCATAGGCATTTGTTTAAGCCTGATCATGCATACTCTTTGCTGGAATGGATGCTCGTCAGTCATCTCATTCAGATTGTGACATCCGAGTCAGTTTCTGACTGGTCATTCTGAAAATGTTTGACCGGACCATAGGTATCTTCCTAATTTCGCTTACCATGCTATCCTATTCATGGCAGAAGAGTTACTATCGCTCTTGTGGTTCCTGAGACAGAAATCGAATCTCTTTGAGGTAGAAGCGAAATCGCGATATCGGTTCAAGAGAGGGAAATAGAACTTTACGGGTCTGCTGCGTCTGTAGAAAAATGTAAAAAATTAGGTTTCGGTTACCGGTAAATACAAAATTAGAAACACTTCTACACAATTTGGGTTGTCATTGAATCAGGTGATAGCGCAAACCATTCCTGTCGTATAGATATGACGCAATGAAGTCCAAATATACAACATCGCAGACCTATTTCCCGAACACCGTCTTGATAGCTGCATGTAGCGTTTCATTACTTTCTTGTTTGCGTACGTTCAACTCCTAGTCCGAGGTGCTGTGGTCAGAAGATATGGGATGTTGACGTCTATTTGAACCTGTGTTCATGTTCCTCATAATCGATCCAAACATATTTTACTTAAACATTAGCAGCAGACAGCTGTTTCGCAGTTATGTGATCCGATGACCTTGTTCTTTGCAAATGGTACGATAAATCAGTAACTCTTTTAGATGATGTTGAATTTTAGGTTAGCTGCCCATCTGAGTTCCATGATAACTTCTACATTGAACGGATTTAATACTGTAAAATCAAGATATGTGATAAGGGTAGACATTCATGTCCGCACATTTTACTCAACTATTTGTTTCCTACTGGAAATTGACCCACGAAGATGCTATTTGTAGCATGTAAATTATCAGAACATGCAAATACCGTGACAACTGTATTTATAGCCGTAAATGTGCTCTAACCAATTGTTATTAACAGTAAAGTGATGTCAACTTAAATTTTAGGGAATGCATGAATTTTTAATCTCTTATCAGATCTGATTCTCTCTCCATACTTTACTCTATCTTTCTGATAATCTTTCAACATTGTTATGTCTGCATGCATCATGCTTTTGCTTTCATACAATTCACTGTACGTTAATGTTTCTCAACAGAAACCAAGGAAGAAGCAATCTCTTGTATCAAGACCCTCTCAAGAAGGCCTCTCTGACAATTCACCACGAATGCTCCATCATCAAGACAGCAACTCCGCTCAATATGACGACGAAAGAAAACGTTCAGTTTTTAAGAATCCCTTCAAAAAGAATAAAAAGTGACCAATAGT
Organism: Prostheceraeus crozeri; assembly: GCA_907163375.1. Taxonomy (NCBI): domain Eukaryota; kingdom Metazoa; phylum Platyhelminthes; order Polycladida; family Euryleptidae; genus Prostheceraeus; species Prostheceraeus crozeri. The sequence goes on from CAJQUW010010277.1 coordinate 276,132, forward strand.
ATGCTATTTGAAGCTGACTACCTCCGACTGGGAACCAATCACCTGTCACTCTGTGGCAATGAAATGAAATCTCTTGGTGCTTCTTCAATTGACGTCTACTCCTTTTCACAGCTCATTTATGAGGAGTTGAACGGTGCAGTTCATCACTGTGGGTTTTTGATACAAAAGAAAGCTATGTGATAAGAGTCAATCAATACTGAATTATGTCATACACATTGAGTACTAAAACTTTGCCTTTAGGAATGAGAGTATTACGAATTAGAGGTGATATGTGTACAGTACACCTTCGATTTCTTTTGTATGTTTCGACCAAATCGAGGATATTGACAACGAATGGTTTCTTCTGCATTTTCGCGAGAATTACATGGGTTTGTACAACGCCTAAAGGCCCGAACTCTCCTTGTACTTCTCTGTATTTCTAATGTGACACTGTTTATTTCATTCTCAGCTTTCCTCATTTTCTCATATTTTCATCTTCCGAACTGGGATAACTCACTACTAAAATGCATAATCTATAGACTACGTTATCATATGCATCCAGAAAATCATTATTGAATGAAGCTTTTCGTGGTCTGCATAAAGTAATATTTTTGGAATACAAGTTTTCTTCCAAAACGTGAATATCAAAGTAAACTGATAATGTTACTGCAGTTTTAATTTGCAAGATGCATTCAACATATCATGGGCTTGGTCTGCTATTCATATCTCTCGGAATATTAGCATGATTAGGCAGAAGTTTCCGAGAAAACCTTGGAGACTCCGAATTTGAGTAACTAACTTTTCAACTGAATTGAACTAAATTGACAAATGTCCAGAATCTTCAGTTGGTATAGAGATACCAACTCAGTTACAATATCTCAGATACAATTATATAGACTCTACAGTAGATCAAGGCAAACATAAAATATTGCTACATTTTCAGTTTACATGAGTAATGCGAACTATATTATTTCAGCAATAATTGTATCATGCATGTTGCATCATATTTTACCATAACGAAAACTTAACCAGTTCAGATGATTGTTATTAGTCATTAAAAAATCTGTTTATTGTCGTCTTTTCTGAGCTCTTTCTGACGCTAATACTCCTTCTGTTATTTTGGAATTCTCCTTCGTTCTCCCATTTTTATTGTCTGCATTCTCATTTGTCAGCAAAATCAAAGTCTTCATGTGAAGACTGTCTCAAATCCAGATGACGCTCGATGCCTCGTGATTAAAGAGGTCATATTTCATATAACATATTTTCAATTGTATTATAGCCTTATAGACATTTAAGAAGAAACATTAAATGATTGATATTTCCAGTCTATTCGTGAACCTGTCCTTCTCGTATTACAACTCAATGGTTGAGTCCCTGTGATAATTTTGAAAGTGATGTTTTGTCAATTTAATTCAGATGAATTGACAAGTTATATATTGTTCATGATGGATTGTCCTCATATTCTTTCAGATGTAACCTGGTCCTCACTTGAATGAACTGATAGCGACTATTTACTTACGATGATAAGATTATTCATTTTATGAATATTTGTAAACTCGCTAGCTGCTCCATCCAACCTGTTTCCCTATCCTGTCTGAAGCGAGTGTCGATGTGTATTCATGATAGCCTCGTTGTTATGTGATAATGTTATTTACATGTAAGTCATTTCACAGAAATGGAAAGTTGCTCTCTCAATCCACTCATTCTGAGTTGAGCAATCTCTCGTCAACTTAGGATATTTTTGTTTCTACGTGAAAAGGTCGGGGTATAACCTTCAACGCCTATATTTCTCCACTGAACTGTCATTCCTAATACGCAAAGATGTTACTGATGTGAATATTTTTTGGATCGGCATTACTCGTAACAATAGAAAGCGTGCGTGTGATCGTTAGCCCGACTCTCTGCTATTCCTGTATGATATTTCTACAGGTGCATATATCTCTCTATCTCTTTCCTATTTTTTTATACACGCCCCATTCAAGACATAAATATTTTCATTTGGAAATGCTTGCTTTTCTTTTTCTTGATAAGGTTTACGGAAAAGAAGTATCAATACTACAGTATGTTAACTAATGATAAGGAAAGGAGAGATTTGAATAATGCTCTGCATGTATGTATGCTAGATGTTATCCTATAAATATATAAATATACTTAGAAATATCCCTATCCTAATTTATGAGTCCTACCTAACCTTCTAGGAGCTCTGTGCTGAGCAAGGTTTTCGTAGATTAATTTACGATGCTCCACTGACTTCTAGTCCTTAATCCTTATCAATTTTTATGATAGTGATATGCTTAGTTAATAACTGCTAAGCTGGAACAGAAACGAATCAACCTGCATTTCATTTGTTGAACGCATCCCATTAGTCATTCATCGAGTCATGAACCTCCAAGACGTTAACGTCGTCGCAAGAGGCAAGCCTGACGTTCTCGCACGCCGCAATTGACATATAAAAGATCAATATAACATTGCTTTGAGATAAAACTTACGAAAGATTTTGTAGATCTGTCAGTACTTTTTCTCGCATCAAATATTAGACCCGTAAATTAGGATAGCAATTAGCCTGCCATATACATTAAAATGGATTTGGTAAACGAATATTTTGGTGAGTTGCACTTTTTCAAAAACTGTACCAAAGCACGTTGGTTTCTCGAGCCCCTCTTCCGGTGTAATCAGGCATATCAAGGATACCGTGGATATTTACAGGATATCAAGCGTATATAATGTTGTGCCATTAGGGACCAAATCCCGAACTATTTCTGAACCCGGGATCTCGAAATTTCTAGATGTTCGGTGTATTCCCATTGTAGACCACGTGCCATGTAGGCCTATACCAGTGCTCCGCATGCACTACGCATGCGTGTATGCGCGTACTTCCATATTGCATGAATTCACAGTTTAAAAGTGGCTGTGATGTAATTTAAATTCATTGCTTATCCAGAAAAAAATGAGATACAAGACACCAGCCGTAAATTGATAATAAGCTGTCCGTTTAGGAAAAGTAATTACAAATACACATGTATCGTGCTTAACAGTTCGAATTTCATTTCAGTCCTTAATGGGGATGTTAAACTATGTAATAAACTCTCAAATTTTAAATTTGAGCTAAATTTAACTTGATTTAGAAGTGTACGTCGCACTCATCTTTTATGTAGGGTTCTCCATTAAAATTATGCACTGTTTTCATAGTGCTAATTCGAATGATTTTATGAGCAATATCTTTTAGTCAATACGTGCAGTACTGCAAGAAATAGCAAACATGCGTTCGAGTACACCCGTAGCTTGCATTAAATAAGAACAAGTTGCTCAGTTAATTTGTCAATGGATGTTTTTTCTGATGGATTTCGATAGGCTGACGAAGGAATTGTTGCTGCGACTCATCCCGAGTGATCTGATTGAAATCTGACTGATTGAACCATAGAAATCGTTCACTTTGCATTCTTGTTTTCTAGCATCTGCTGTATAAAATATATTATGGTTTATTTGTACCTTATCTGTGCTAATTATAATAACGTCTACTTCACTGTCATCTAATTCATGAATATTCAATGTCAAGCACATTTTCTTACAAATTTGTGAGCTCCTATTTGACAGAAGAACAACTCTTATACAAAATAGCCTTGTCGACTATTTGAGAGAAATGAGAAAATGTTCCTATCGTTAGTCTTTTCATGAATTGAAACTGTGCTTCAAATGGAGCCATAGAAGAAAAAACTAAAGATCCACACTTTGAAATCCTGTCATGCACATGCAGTATCAGATGTACATTTATCGTAATTTCACTTTTTGAAAACAGATAATTATGAAATACTGAAAGAATTTTTTCACGTTTTCAGAATTCAGTCGCGCATTTTTTGATAGCGACAGACGAACGCCTAACACGACACACGATAAATTTTTTAAGTACTCACAAGGAAATCCGGAAGCAATGATAGGCAAAAAGACATAAAATAGGAAATTTGGAACTCTTCCTATCCAAAAAATTTGATGTCAGAAAATGCTCTAAATTGATCAATTGCCAAAGGCGGGGTCATCGAAAGCATTTGGCTTTCAATTGCGCTTAATCGATAACCAATGTAGTACGGTCAAGTGGGGCAACTTGTGGCACGGTCGTTTTTTTACCTTCATGCATCTGTAAAATTTTTAATAATATTATCGGTCTTGTAATTATTTTTCCTGTAAATTTAATCGAATTTAGAAAAAGTTACACCTGTCCTGAGACGTCCTACAAAATTCAAATTGTCCAAGATTTTTTTGAAAAAAGGTCACTTTTTGCACTTTCTCAATCAAAAAACTTTCATGTGATTCAAGTATCGATGCATTATTTTTATTTAGTCATCCTCAGATAGTTTAACTCAGATATCCTATTACATGGCGTATTGATATGAGATGCGAAAAAGAATGAACAAGATTGTTTTATTTTTTGTGTGACTAATTTTAGCAAAATTAGTCCATTTTCGTGGCACTTAAGTTACCCCGGAGGTTGGTGGCGCAATCGCTACCCCTAAGTAATAATATTGGATCTCTATTACACAGGAATGCTTTTCGTGAAGTTTAAGCTGGTCAAGAATATTAATTATGGCTATTGATCAGTAAAGTGTAGAGTACTGGGTCGAGCAATTACCTGTGCAAATTGTGAGTGACAGGTTAGTTGAGGTTCTTCGTATGATGCGTTATAAACCAGACAGGCCTTTTAATAAAACGGATGAATATCGAACCTGGCCGAAGTGTACCTAACTATGAATGAAATGGAATACACGTGCTGCACTTCATCACCAAAGTGCAGGAGAGCAGACGCGCCGAACTTTGACATCTCAAGCTTAGATGCCGATTCAACGCTTGAGTCTGTAGGGGACGTGTCATTCGATCATCAGCATCACCCGATGGTGGGAATCAAAAAATTTTCTATTGGAACTTTGACTGAAGTGACTGGGTTCGACTCGTCAAACTCATTTTGCTTTGATCAAGCAACATCTGACATAATATTGGGACAAGTGCTGACCATTCATGGAAATGCCGATTTCGCAGTGTTTGTGAAACAATATAGAAAACGATTAATTCATTTTCCGGAGAAAGACGATATTTCCGACATTGTTTGCGAGCAGATTGTCGGTAAAGCATAAGCCCATGCACCTCTCGTTCTTAGAAGAGGCGTGATTGGTTTCAATGTTAACTGTGACGAATGGTAATTGTATTGCGATGAATTGTGCGACCTTGTGGAGTGCCCCGTACCAGTATGTGTACGCCAGTTTTTGTTGTCTACCAAATTCGATGAAACAATATTACAGCAATTCTTCGAATGATCATTGCAGTATGTGCTCTAAAACCCTTTATTACTTCTTTTGATGCAATCTTCACATCAAACATCGAGTAATATACGAAAGATGAGATATGCGATCAATTTTTATTTAAGGATAAAAATACCCTTTTTTGTGATATTTGTTTTTATATTTGCTGTCATATTTTTACATATTCTGCATGATCTTCGTGTTTCATGTCTAACTGTTATTGTTTTGATATAGTGCAATATATTAGAAATATTGGGTTTTGTGATTTTGAGTAATATCTGTAGGCCTGAGTAAATGACTGAATAAATATAAAATACGATGAGTGGCACAAGTTGCCCATTTGATGGGGAATCTTGTGCCATTTTTGGCGGGTCCTAGTGTCAAAAGTATAGCTATAAAAAATTCAAAAAATATGTGTGATATTTCTAGAAACCTGAAGTTTAGTACCATGTACGTTTGGAGTTCTAAAAACTACTTCCGTGGGCGAAATCTCGAAAAAACACAAAAAGTGGCACTTTAAGTTACCCCAGTTGACGGTACACTGTTTGACGACTATCAGAGAATCTCATGGAACATAAAAGCATTTTTGTTGCATTTTCATAGAACGAGTGCAGAGGATCCAATGTAACACCTGATGGGATCTTCAAGACCTCGTTGAGAAATGACTTCAGTTTTATGACAAAGACAATTTCTTTGGTTTCTTCGGCACATTCCGTGGATGATCTGAGCTGATCGTCAGCTAAACATTCAGCATCATTCATATAGGGATATATCCATGGTCTGTTAAATGATTTTCCTGGGTGCGTTCAAACTAAGCAACGAAACTCACAATTAAACTGTTTGATCTTCAATATACTAGCCTTTGCAGAAGATCGAACACAGCACAATGCAACAAAACATGACATTTAACTATCATGTGCCCGACACAAAGCTATCATCATTTACAGGAATAGTTCCATTTAGATACTTCAGAAAAATATCCCAAACTATGGCTTTGACCGACCTTGCTATAGTGACAAGAAAAGAATGTTTTCATTCACACAGCCCAATTTTGGGGAAGGTCCAGAATAATGCCTAATAATGGCCAATATATCATATATATATATATAGTGTTGTAAATGTTTCTGCCATCGGAACTAACTAAAAGTTGAATGTTTATGACAGCAGAATCTCCCATCAAATCGTCAAATCGTGATGACCAAATAGCACATCTTCATTATCATCAGCGTTTGGATGCAAAGTTTCTCTATATTTTTGCATATGATGCAAATTATTTGCTAATCAATCTTAATTGATAGAAAAATCAAAGTTTGCGAAAAGAGATAGCTTGGCATGACATTCATTGCAACGTGGCGAGGTGACGGTTTCTGCGTGATATTCTGACTTCGTTACAATTAGTTCATTAAGACTTGACGGTCGCTGTCTTCGGATGGTTTATCACTCCTCCTCGAAATGAGCGTTTCAACGAAGACAATGTAGGATATGTAGGAATGTCCCGGATAAATTAGTTAACAAAATTGTCAGGAGACAATTTAAGGTATCTTCCGTCATACATTTCGCAACATGCGTGAAGAGAAGAGAAGCAATGACTAGAAGAGATTTTTGGTACCTGGACGCAGGAGAGAAGGTATAAGTAGTGTTCAAGGGTTCTAAGCAAGAATCATCACTACTACTGAGTTCATCATTTATTTCTTCTATGTCCATTTCATTGGTAGACACATTATACATACAGTCTTCGTTATTGCTTTCATACTCATTTTCGTTAACCGATGTAGCGGCAGTTCTTCGACCGGAACACTACGTCTGATTCGTCGTATTTCTTCCGAAAAAAGTAGCTCGATGTTGAGTTCGAGAACGGCGTGTGGTTTCTCGACTTATGTGTATTGTCTGATCAGGTGTATGGTGTTGCACCACAATTACTCATTTTAGTGTGATCCAGTGCTGCTGATGGTTGTGGCTAATAGTGTTCGCTAAACTATTTATCGCAAAATTATTCCATATCTTGAATGAGTTACTACGTATGTTGCTCAATCTTTTTCATGCACGTACAAAATAAATTTTCAAAATACGAATATTTGTCTAATCACCTGATAGAGGATCAATTTGGATAGAAATTGATGAAAATCAGCGTCGTTGGGTTTAATCGGGAACTCTTGCAGTACCGGCAAGCCAAGCACACCGTATGCAACATGCACTAGAGAAGGAAAAATCGAATGATGTCTAGCAGTCTAAATTGAGCACCTGCCAATCTTAATTAGTAGGTTGTAAAGACACCGGGTCAGTTCCGGCCGGTTTTGACTACACTTTCCGCCTGCCTGGCCCACTTTTCCTGACTGCCAGTTCGATCTCGGCCGACCGGTTCCAACCCTTTACAGTTCAAATGCATTATCGAAGAGGAAATGTAGAAGTACTCAGAAAGCTGATTGAGAATTACTTTATCAACTTTGCAGGTCGCCATAAAAAGCCAGTAGCAGATCGTTAAGTTCTCTGCGTAGGTACAGATTAATTAGCTTACTCGGTTGACTTTCAAATTTAACCGGGATTCTTTTTCTTGGGAGAGAATGATTATTTATTATCAAAGCGATTAATTTATAATTAATGTCGATCTGCCTACTTTATGCAGATATCATGTCCTGACGACAACATAGTTAAAATTCATTATTTCAACAGTCAACGGCAGAAATTCATGGCAATTCAGAAATAGACCTTAATTCATCCCTTTATCGATGCATCGCTATCTGCACATCCAGCTGAGACCATGTTGATCATGTCAATGCTGAATCAAGTTTATCTTTGCTTAATCAGAAGGGAGATTAATCCAATTCAGAGAAACATTGAATATCTTGTCATGAGTTTTGCAAAACCATAATGATTCACCTGGTATAGAAACATCAATTTGCATTAAATATCATTAATTTGAAGATGTTAATTAATTTCTTTTGTTCCTCTATTATTCTAATAATTTGATGATATAGTTTGAAGCTTCAAAGCAAATTAAAAAATTATATGAACCTTGTTTATACTCGGAAGCATATTGGGCGCGGAGCCCTTTTTCTATGTGGAAGTAAAAGCAGTTTCGAAAGTGTGTAAGATTTTTTTGGAGGAATATAAGGTTATGTTAAGAATCAACTTTTGAAGATGTAGACCTTTTTGTGATGACTTTCATATGCAGGAATCAATTCGAGTAGATGGATGGAAATCGCATGATCTCATAAATATTGCTACTCAATCGTGAATTTTATGGATCACATGGAAAAGCATGAATCAGACACGAGTGGACTGTAGCCTACTTCGGCTTTCAACGGTGTACATTGCACCAGTTTGCGAAATGGAAAATTTTTCATTTTTTTCAAAATTTTCTGATTTTTGCGATTGAATATTTTTAAAAAGTAAATCCACTGGTGTGTATAAAATGCGATATGATATAATTGAGAAGTACTTCAAGAACATAGAATTCTTTATTGCAACAAAATTAAAAATTTATTGTACATGTAGGCTCTACGGATCGCGGTTAGCCCATGTCCATAGAATTTCGGCATCTAGTTTCTATTAGTGTTCAGCATTTATACATTGCAGGTTCTCATCGCACTATGAACATGATGGTCATAAAACATGCCTGTTGTGTTAAGTGTTCAGTCGACAGAATTAATCCAATTAAACTTAAATGCAGGATCAACGATTGCTGGAAGCAAAGAAATTCCTTCGGCCCTACTCTGTGGACGAACAAATCAACTTTTATGGTATTTTTTCATTGAATAGTCCTAACTTTACAAAAGTAGATTCATATTTTTGGAAGTTATGCTAGACTATATGAAATTCCATTATCACTATCCGATGAAGATGTTTCCGGTTTATGTTATAAACATAATTAACAAAAATAAGGATATTTTAGCATCAAGATGTCATTTGTTCGTAACATAATATCCGGGGCAAATAACCCACTTAAAACTTGCAGGCTACAAAGTTATGCGAACTTTAAAGTCCCCCATTTGTTTGTTGGATTTACGAGCTTTAATACCGGCATCAAACCTGCAAAGCTTTCCGCTACTTTTAAGCATAAATGAGAAAAACAAAGGAAACTTATTGATGACTATTCTCCAAGTTTCAGCAAGAAAAGTAATCCTCGTTATGATGCTTTCTGATTTCTCAAAGTATTTTAAATGAATATCTGAATAAAATGTTCAGAGTGATCTAAGTTCATCATGACTGTAGTCAATTTTGACAAATTATATCTCTCCAGAAATACCTTTATCAGTCTCCGTTGGTTTCCTTAGTCTGTGCATTGAGTTAGTCAGTTAGCAAAGTTAGTATGCTTAGCTATAATTAAAAGCCCATTTACCTTAATCTGATCATCTAAACACCAAAGTATTTGCTCATATACCACAATTATTGCTAAATAGGTACGTGCTTATTGGAAGCTTTGCAAAAATGTTGTAAAATAATTGAAATATCTACCGATCAGGGAGTCAACAGTCTTTACCAATTCAATATCCTATCAATTAAGGACATGTTGAAGTGAAAACTAGCAAGCACTTTTTATGTAAGCTTCTTTCTATGCTCTCTGTAAGTCATGGACTTCTACAAATGCATAATTTCTCTGCTTCTGAGCGTAGAGTTATGAACTTTGATAACAAACGGCTCTTACTATGAGGGACATCTATGATTAATATAAGATATCTATAAGAATCGGATAATATTTATATTATAATATTTATATGATAGTATTATATATTTATATAACTTTTATGATATTTATTACTACAGTACACCTGGAAAAAACTTGTTTCAATTTTCAAAAAATCGGATAAAAATAATTGTTCGTGTAGTATTTGTAAAAAAATTGACCCAAAGTATAACTGCAAAAGTAATGTTATTCATGAATGTTCCTGCAAAATATGTGACCAGAGTTACGTAGATCAAACGTATCGCTCACTTCAAGTTCACTATGGAGAACATGAGCGCAGTTTACGGCATGAAGACCAGAAGAGCGCACTTAGTGAGCATTCAATAAAACACAATGATAATGTGATGACCATCAACAATTTCGACTACAAAATTATTGATCGACAATTAACAGCGATTACTACTAGGGTGGCTGAATCCCGACATTGCGACGATCATGCCAAAAGTAAAATTAATGCCAAAGTGCTTAAAGATGTTTCTAAACACTAGTGATGAGTGTAATTAGGTAGTTGCATTTCTCTGGCGAATCTCTACTTCATACCCGGTACACCGGTGCGAGCAGATGCGGCTAGCGCACAGCCCTAATAATTAACTAATTAGCCCTTGACTAATTGACACAACCTGTTGAATTAGAAGGCCGAAAGTTCGATGAGTAACCCCTGTACTTATAAATGAAGAACGCAGTAAATAACACAAATTTGGAAGCGTTCAACGCTTATCGAAAAATTTAAAATCAGATGTAAGGATGCACGTCAATTTGCAAAAGCTATCTCATCATTTTCATATTCAATTCAGATGGACAACAGAATGTTAACTTTTAAGTAAAATTCTATTCGATTATATAAACATCTCATTTCTATGCGAACTGTATGAGAAAGCTTTTATTAATGAAGAATTCTTTATTCTGTTTGACATGATCTCTTCAGATCACAGAAATAATTGTTTGAGCGCGTCACTTGCTAGAAATGCAAACTGATTCAAAACGATGGCACATGCAGGAAATTGCGTAAGCAAAGACATTTGTAATGCCTTGCAGATTGGAAAAATAGTCGTGCGTCACTTGCGGATTGCTGTGAATTCCTTCAAAATACCTCCGATCGCCACGTCAGATTCGTAGAATTCAGATCATTGTGCAAAAGTTTTCTCGATAATGTTGATCTTCGATCATTACTAAAAAAGATGGCATGCGCACGAAAAAATTATATAAATGAAAATTGATAATAATAAAAATTATATTAATAAAATATTAATCGCTCTGGTTTGCTTTGCTTTCAGTGTGGCAGTCTACAACTGTTGCAATAATGACTTTATATTTACTGCAAAACGCTTTGCTCGGAAACGCGGAAAAGCTCAAAGTGTGGCTGAGGCCTCACATGTTCCAATAGCAGAATTAGACAGGTCGTCTCTTCTTCTGCTTGACTAGAATGGAAACATTAGAACATGTAGCGCTAATAAAATGGCACAATCTGTTGACATAATGCCATAGCAATCGAACAATGAGCAGCCAGTTCAACATTAAACCGCCAAATTGTGCAAAGTTTCCGTGACTGTTATCAACCAGATCACACAGCAAAGAGACACAGCCATCGTCAAGTTCTACAGAGAAGTTTGTGAACGTTTTTTTCGTGCGCCTGCCAACTTTTTTAATAGTGATCGGAGGGTCCAACATAATCGAGAAAACGTTTGCGCAATGATCTGAATTCTTCGACTCTGAAGGAATCGTGGCGATCGGAGCATATTGAAGGAATTCACAGCAATCTTCAAGCGACGCACGGCTATTTTTCCTATCTTTGTAAGGCGTAATAAATTCTTCTTGCCCACTTAGTAAGTTCCTGCTATTGCCATCGTTTTGAATCAGATCGCACTTCTAGCAAAAGTGAGAAGCTAAAACAATCTAATTCTGTGGTTCCAATGCTTCCTTCCTGGTCAAACAGAAGAGACGACCTGTTCAATTCTGTGCTTCTGATATCCGCAATAGACATGGTGACACTCGATGAAATTTCCCTGAATGATGAAGTGTCCAACAAATTCAAATTTTCTTGCTCCGACTCAGTAACTTTCACTTAATCAGAGAAAGCATAGAAAATCTCACTTTTTCCGAGTATTTTTCTCTATACTTCTCATTGGATTTACATGTATTTCTCTGATTTAATCTGACAGGGGAATCGCGTAGAACTCGGCAGACGCCCAGATTCTCACTAGCCACAATGTATACATTATTCTGCGAAAGTCTCGGCTTGGCCTCGTTCCCTAGAAAATCTAGTGCTATCAGTTCATTTGAAAATAGGATTTTTTCATTAATCCATGTATTCAATAATTGTGCTTGCTGAATAACTGTGATACATTCAATTTAAAAACATTTGATTGAATTGCTTGCGTAGGTATTGTTTAGGTAGATCAGTTCAGTCATGTCCGTGAAATGTTGCGTCTTTCAATAGCTACTTGCGAAGCTCTCCGTGCCACCGTCTGCTACTTCCTCCCTAGCCTAAGTGGCATAAACATAAGGCAGTAGGCATAATGCATCTGTGGTTGAGTACTATCTTGAGGATGAAATCATTACCATTAGCCATGGTGCATGTATGAACTATATTTGTCCAATATCTCCAATGCAGAATCAAGGATATTCTTTGCAAATAATAGGCTTTTAAAGAGATATTTTAGAAGCTTAGATGCTCACCATCATCTTTCCTACGTAATCGTAGAGTGAATTGTGCGTTTTATTTTATACATGCTGATATTTCAAATTGTTGAAATATTCTTGAAATTGTTTCTGATGCGCTTTCATGGTCATATGACCATAACACAACCACATTTTTTCAGTGGAGCCACTTAACTCTTGCTCTTGCAGACTATTTTATTAATTTCAACACTTTTATTTGCGCACATATGCAACTTCAAATCTAAATTAGAGCTAATAAGAACTAAATAAACTAATAAGATATTTTTCACACTGAATTTGTGGTGCTTCTATAAACGAACTCGATGTCAGGTCAGAATTATGCATGCATATTTGAATCAATCTATATTTGAGTCATCTTTCTGATATACATTCTTACTGCTGCATCAGAAAAGGAACACATTTATACAGATATTGGTGACTATAAAAGAGCGGGTGTTGGAATAAACACAACAAAGTATAAGACAAACAGAAGCAATGAGATCTTCAATGATTACATGGCAACTTGCTTCGTCAACATATCATGTATCGTCTTGTTATAGCCATCTAACATATCTTTAACATTTGAAGATAAAGATGCGTAGTCACTTTCTCGCTGTTTAGCGGCAATAAACTCTTTCATCACAAAGTTATTTTGTTCATGATGTTGCCATTTCCGCTCTAGATTGCTGAGTTGGGCAAAAGTTTCATTGTCATGTAACTGTTGTTTTGCAGCCTCATACTGCTGACTGAGACGAAGTGTGGATTGCTTGAAATATTCTCGCCTTTTCGATAGAATTGTCTTCTCTTCCAATAACTGAAACATAAAGAGGAAAATGAAAACTTGCCGTGGATAAGGATGTCCATAGAATCTCAAAGCATTCTTACTTCTCAATATTAGAAAGTCACAGAACTGCATTTCAAAGCTATAACCACGAAAGAAGTTAGATTTGTCTAGTTCGTGCGAATGTGAACATATGAGATAACATAGTGTGGAGTAACCACTAACTGCAAAGAGTAGATATTCCAATCACGGGATTTTCTTCGGGATTTTTGGAATCCCAATGCATGGAACCAATACTGATAATTTTTATTCACTCACCATTTTACTTGTAGCCACAGCTTGTATGCACATATTTTGACAATCCCGAATCCCATGATCCAGAATAGTCGGGATTTTGTAGGCAGGCTCTAATTCCGGGTCTTCGCTACCGACTACGAATCTCAGGAAATTGTAGATTGAAAGTACAAGAGTCAGGAATTTACAACTATTTCCTGTTACTCTCAATATAACCATTATCATTTTCTGCTTAAGGCAGAAAAAGTTTTAAGTTTTGTCAATCCCGATACTATATGTAAGTAAGCTGACTTTAGGTGAGTCTTTGCTAATCCCACATCCTCTGCATCACTTAATATTAACATATGAATGCATCTGTGCATTGTAATAGCATAATTGTTATTCTACTCAATCTCAGGACTGAGATCTATCAGGATTTTTAAATCCCCAGTAAAGAGATAACAAAGGCGATGAATTGTGATCCTGACAATGATTCATTTCAAGTAAAGTTGAATTTGAAGCAGAATAACTTGAACTTGCTTATGTTGATTGAATATCTCTTCAGATGCATTTAGCTTTGTATGAATGGATTGCATACATGAACTGATTACAAAATTTGAAAATCATAGAGTGGAAACTATAGGCAAAAGGGACTAAAGTAAATCTTACATTTGCATAGCTAACTTATACTCGTATATTCATAAAATTGGTGACCATTTCACGACAGATGTTTACCGAAAACCGACCAATACAGGCCTTCTGCATTATCATAGCCACGTAGACAGCATATATAAAAGTGCGCTTCTGAAAACCACGATAACACGCGCTTATCGCTTGACATCAAGTTGGTCTGACTTTAACAACGGATGTGAAAGAATCAAAAACATGTTCATCAAATTACATCCGACTGATAGAAAGTTCAATTAAACATGTATTACACAAAGTGCACACAATCAATGAAAGCAATACTGAAAAAGAAAAGCCAGATTCAATGCTAATTTTGCCGTACAAAGATGAGCGTTCTACTACTTTTGTACAACGACAACTTCACATCAATGTGCAAACCAGTCTTCTAATCAAGCCAATATTCATCATTCGCAAGAAGTCATCGATGGTTACAAACCCAGTAGAGAAACCCCTCCTTGTGAACAGTAGGAACGTGATCTATCAATATAAATGTGGCTCGTGCGATGCGAGCTATGTGGGATTCACGTCGCGACACCTGTTCCAAAGAGTTGAAGAACATCGGCACTCTGTAATAAGTGAGCATCGCCTACAATCTAACTGTGACCTATCAATTTCTATGGAGAGTTTTAAGATCTTGAGGAAATGCAAGGACTATGTAAGAATCTATGAAATGCTATTTATTCAGAAAATTCATCCTAATCTGAATGGACAGAAGGATTCTGTGAAAGCGCGGTTGCTTGACAATTAGTTTGCTTTTTCTTTTCCTAAGTCTCTGTAGCAAAATGTACAAGATGTCTTGTTTTTACATACAAGTTAGCAAATATAAGATCTACTTTAGTCCCTTTTGCCTAGTTTCCACTCTAAGATTTTCAAATTTTGTAATCAGTTCATGCATGTAATCCAGTCGTTAATTTTTATCTGTGTACCCTTCAGAATGCTCAATAGACTATGACCGAAACGTTGGGAAAATTTTCGTTGTTATTTCTTTCCAAAATTAATGTCTCAAAAATGTTTTATCTGTAGACACTATACCTTGAAAAACTTCCGTCGCTACTTCATATGTTTACAATGCGTGTTGGTCACTTTATATTTTCAGCTCAAGGAAAGCTATCTTTTGAGCTATTTAGAATTTCAATATAGGCATATTATCAAATGAATTGCATGAGCCTGTATGATATATCCACTTCTCACAATATTCGTGGATATGGATCTGAGATTTTCTCTTCAAGGCAATCCTGCGGATTCCAAATTAAGAAATTTTCGATCTTTCATGTGTGAAACAAAAAACTTCTATTTATTTGTAAATAAATAAAGCCACTAAATTCATTTTGATAAAATTAAAAACTAATTCTTGCACAATGCATTTCGTCCACTATTATTCAAGTGCAAACATGGACTGAATATAAAATACAAAATCTGAAATAATATACTTCAACAGTAATAAATCTATGAACTAAATTGAGAGCTTGCAAACCTATGATCTATTAGACTTAAGAGATATGAACTAGTAACAATTGACTAAATAACCTAGATATTAGAAGAAGCAATACAGAGATAAAGTTACCAAGGTAAGTAAAAGGTGAAAATGAAATCTTTTTGCGAACATAGGTCGGGATTCTCGCACAAAATAACGAGAGACTCTGTGATTCCTAATTAATGTGTGTCTGTTGTTCATGTGGTACTTAATGCTAAAGTTGTTCACAGCAGTGTGTCTCTAATTATTACAGACTTGTAGCCTAAATGTCTTTAGATACTGCTAGATGGAATTGCAGAGGACTTTGGTGGGCACTGTAAAGGGTTGGCTAACCACTTTGGAAGGTGTTCTGAAACTTGGTTTTCTATAGATTGCAAGTTTGGGTGTGTCATCAAGTCGTTTGGATATTAAGACATCTAAAAAGGAAAGTCTGCCGTTGGACTCCTGTTCGAAAGTGAACTGAATATTGGGATGAATGTCGCTGAAAATCTTGATGATGTCTGCAATATTTTCTTCTTGGTTTACCAAAAGAACAATCATCAACAAATCTACAATACAGTTTGCATTTGCTTTCGATAATCGATTGGAGCCTCTGCTAAACAAATCCCATGAATATGTTAGCAAAAATGGGTCCCAAACAACTTCCCATTGCAACACCGTCAATTTGACAGTAGTATTTGCCATAGAATAGGAATTGTATATCAGTTGCACATACTTCTAAAAGTTCTCGTAGAAGATCTAAAGGAATGGCGCAATTCAATTGGAAACTTTCGATCGCTGAAATTATTATGTAATTTGTTTGGTACATAGGAACATTTGTAAATAAAGATTTTACGTCAAAGGAATACATGGAAATCGATGAGAGATCCAATTATCTTTGGAAGACCATACATTCTAGGAATTTGATGTCCAGAAGTCAAAGTTTTGGTGTCTCCGTTTCTTATCAACTCCATTGAACATAATTGCTTGACCAAATCGTTAACACTTGAAGAGAGCTTCTTAGTTGAATCATCTTGTTTTGGATCAATCACAAACTTGGACCTGTCACCAATGATTTCCATCATCTTTAAACGTAAGTAGTTTTATCAAGAACTACTACACTGTCACTTTTACCCGGCTTAGAAATGACAATATCAGTTTTCTTCTTCAAAGAATTCAAAGCTTTAATTTGTTGCTTTTGAAGCACACCTTTTGCAATAGGAGTTCTTGTATATGAAGCAGAGAGTCGAACAAGGTTAGCTTTGAAGGCTGGAACGACATCAAGTTCAGCTGGGATCAGTCCTATACATTGTTGGAATGCATTTTCGACTTCGGCATCACTTAGATTCCGATCCACTTTTGTTGGAGGAATGCAAAACTTTAATCCTCGACAAAGGGTTGCTTCTCAGGCAAAGTAAATTCATGTGATGAAAGATTTAAGATATCTTTATCACGATCTCCAAATCCAAAGTCAATAAACATACTATTGGAATTCAGTAGCTTAGTCCATTTCGCTGATTCTACTTTTCGTGTTCTGTTCATCACAGAAGTTGAAAGTTTATGATAGCGACAGAAGAAAAGTAAACTCAGACTTGAAACGACATCCGCCAGTTTCAAAATTTCATCTTTGTAGAAACGAATTTTGGATAGCACGTCATTTAGCTCTGCTTGAAGATAGTGATCACAAGAATCAGCTGAAGGACGAAAACCATTTCTCCTAAACTTGTCGACCAATGCTATTCAATAGACACTTCTTTCTTGTTATTGCAAAAGAAATTGTTCTTCATATTGACTGCGAATAAAGCGACATTTAATGGTTAAAAGTCTATCCACACTTTTAACGCGTTCATCGTTGGGGTAGTGGCAACGAAAATCTTTAAAAAATGATTCCCTTTTACTCAGTTTGTAAATAAAGCCACAAAATTCATTATGATAAAATTAAAAACTAATTCTTGCATAATGCATTTCGTCCACTCTTATTCAAGTGCAAACCTTGGTAGCTTTATCTCTGTATTGCTTCTTCTAATATCTAGGTTATTTAGTCAATTGTTACTAGTTCATATCTCTTAAGTCTAATAGATCATAGGTTTGCATGCTCTCAATTTTGTTCATAGATTTATTACTGTTGAAGTATATTATTTCAGATTTTGTATTTTATATTCAGTCCATGTTTGCACTTGAATAAGAGTGGACGAAATGCATTGTGCAAGAAATAGTTTTTAATTTTATCAAAATGAATTTAGTGGCTTTATTTATTTACAAGCTGAGTAAAGGGGGATCATTTTTTAAAGATTTTATTTATTTGTTAATAAATTGAAAATAAATTCTCGTCCTAGTGAATAGCATAGACAGAGGTATTGACGGAAGACTGAGTCTTTGTGTACAGAGTGCCAACCCCCGTGCTTTGCTTCTGCCTCTGGGGGCCAATGTAGGTTGCCAAATTCTTTGCGATTCCAGACTCTCAACCTAATTTCTATCCGTTTTGTTTCACTGATTTCGCCTTTTATTGTTTCTTTCAGAATGTTAAGGTCATTTTGTAAATATGTTGTATCATTAGTTTATGTATAACTCGCATTTTTTTTAATTGTTTCCTAATTCTCGTCCCAAAAACTGAGTCTGAGGTTTTAAATTTCGTTCAAAATCCAACATCTAATGATCAATATGGTCTGTGTCCATAATGAATTCCAGTTCAGAAGATAGTGAGTTATTGCTTATATTTATTGTCATTGTTTGAGGTTTTCACCAAGGTCCTGTATATTCGCCTGACTTTCATGAATATTTTTCAAATGAGTAAGGCAACATGGCATTCATTGGTCACACTCACCGCCAATCGCTTTGCCTCTCCTTCTTCCTTCACCTTGTCTAAGTCTGAATATATAATCAGCTCCCGCTGCATCATCTCACATTGCTCTTTTAAGGAAGACATTTCGTCAGTGATTTTGGATTCGAGCTGTTCCACTTTCTGTAGATCCTGCTGTAGTTTGCCGTGCTCACCCGCTAAACCAACAGAAGTGGTTTCAGACTTCTTCATCTCTTGAGACTTAAAATGCAGTTGTTCTTTCATTTGCTCCAATTCACCACGAGAAGGAAGATGACCAACACGGGCCATGTTTCGAGACATGCGCTCCATCAGAGATACGTTGCTAGCTTCGAGTTCTGACATCCGCTCCAGCTCTGTGACACGGTTAGCTTCAAATGTTTTCAAAAATTCTTCCATCTGTTCCTCGCGCTTCTTTAATTCTCGATACTTCTGATTCCGTTCGCCGTGAGATTCTTCAATGTCCTGATCTACTTGATTGATATCATCTTGAAGCTGCGATAAGCGTTCCCTCAATTCGTTTGTTCTGAAAGTAAAAGCATGATACAGAAGAAACTGACATGTTAAGTATGAGGCACTGAGTTTTAATAGGGTAGTCAAGCATTTGCGTCCAGTTTCCTCGAGCATACCATTGGAAGCCGGATTTTCAAAGGACTGAATATAATTGTGACATTCAAGGTTGTAAATAGGTTGAGTCAATCAACAAGCACCAATTGGAGCAGGCTTGAGCCTGAACAATGTGAATTTAAAATGCTAGGTCCTCTTTTAAAGATAATAGTCGAAGAGATTTCATTTTACTATATTCTAACAACAATCTGTCTATAAAGATCAAAATTAAAAAAAAATTATAGTGAAATAGCTATGAGCATGACTGCAGTTCATAAACATCAAAAAAAGATGTAGAAATCCTGATGTCGTATGATTGTTCATTAATGGTCGTCCATTGTATCCTTTGATTATCAGTGTCTCTGCTAATTGTGTGGGTAATTTGTCTTCATCATAATTTTGAATTTTCGGGCCGCTGGAGGATGTACGCATATTTAATATTTCCATCAAGTACTGTATATAGCTAGAATTTGAGCTTAATATTTGAGACTATGTTCATAAGCTCACTGTTCATTTGCAACTAATGTCGGTCACATCGACTGAAACATGTTTGGGTCATCGCTTGACTAACAGTGAGCCAAGCCTACACTTCATTGCCATCAAAGTAAGTCGCGGCCCCTTGAGTACGTGTTGAACCTGGTTACCAAGATAGACGGTGCGTTTTCACTGCAAATTTAATCTGCAATCAACATTCGACTGTAAGCCTACAACAAATTGTGATAGTGAAACTGCTATATGGGTTCATGCATTTCAAAAATGAAAGTTTTTGTTAATTCCAATCATAGCACCCACCCTTAACGAAACCGCACATGAACCGCATATTAATCGCAAAGAAATCAAATCAGATTCAACACAATGACACAAAGATATGAAAATAATAGTTAATGCAATGAAATAATTCTGCTAACTCAAGCACAATACAAAATTTGAATAAAATGTAATAGCTGAGTAAAATTATAATACTGAAATATGCAAGGAAAAATGAAATAAAATAGTAAAAAAGTAAATGATGACGGAAAATAAAAGGAAAACACGAGGGCCTACTACAGGCAACATTTAACGCAGATTTCCCGGTGGGGGTGGTAGGGAAGTGAGCGAGGCCTTGCGACTTCGTGTCAAGGAGCATTTGTCCAAATGTTTGGTCAACGGTGCGACGAGACCTCGATCAACTAACGATCGTCGTCAAGTGTCACCAAGCACCTCCAGCAGTGTTCTCATAAAACTAGTGCCTCCACAGAAGACTTTACATCAGTGAAGAAGTGTTGGTCTAAATACGAACTTTTTGTAAACGAAGGTGTTGCCATAAAGTGATTAAAACCGAGTTTATGTGTCCAGAAAGATCGTATTTTTGTGTCTACCATTCTGTAATAATATTTTTTTAAAAAAACTTCGTGTTCTTCCTTTTATTTTCACCATTCACTAATTTCTTTTTACTATTTTATTTCATTTTTCGTTGCATATTTCAGTATTATAAATTTACTCAGTTATTGCATTTTATTCAAATTTTGTATTGTACTCGAGTTAGTGGTATTATTTCATTGTATTAACAGTATTATTTTCATATATTTTTGTCATAGTGTTGAATCTGATTTAATTGCTTAACTTTGACTTTGATTTACGTATCTTGTGCTTCCGTTACTTTCCGTGTTTGACTTTAACTTCACTGTTCGATCTGTGCTATTGTGACGTAGCTACTATTGTCCACTGTATCTTGTGTGCAATGCCAGCCAGTTTTGAGTATTTCTCATGACGATCTTTGCAACTGTCCACCATCCGATTTCATTCAGTTCCGTGTGCGCTCAAATAGAGAACGAACGAAGCGCCGAGCAATCTATGTCGCTAATCATACGACAAAATATGACAATGAGCATCTAAAATAGAAAATCAAACTCGCTTTCTTTTTAGATCTAATTTCTTTGAATAATGCTTGACTACATTGTAGTCTTTGAGTAAGAATGAAGGAGGAAAACGTGAAGGGTGGTAAAGACAAGAGAAGAGCAAAAAACTTACTGTCGCTCCATGCTGGCAAGTTCTTGATTGTCTTCTTTCACTTGCTTCAGCAGACGTTCTCGCTCCTGCTGTGGATCTCCTCGTGACTCTGTTTCTTCAACCAACTGATCTCTCTTAAGCTCTAACTCGTGGAGCTGCTCGTATAAACGCATTGCTTCTTGTTTCATCTGAAAATATTCGTGTGATTTTATGGTTGTGAAAGCTAACCACCGAAGGCCAGGATTTAGAAATTGATTAAAAATTGGGATAGAAAGATGTCATCAGACGTGAACGTTATTGAGCACTAACTTCTGTGACAGCCATAGATCCTGCTGCGCTTCGTCATTCAAGGGACTGATGAGTCCTTGCAGGACGAAACTGCGGGCAAATAATTTTTTGTTTAAATTGTTCAAGGTTGAGGATATCTTTCTGACGTTTATCATATCTTATTTTCAAGATGAGAATGAAAGATCTCGAACGATGTATGGCAAGCTGATGTGCGACACGATTGGAAAGCATGAAAATCGATTGAATTTCGACACAATTTCGATTTAGGGGTCCGTTTTTTATGATCAACTCTATTATATGGTCGATGTCGACAATTAGGCCAAAATGAACGCTCATATCCCAGCTGCAACTTGTCTGACCAGGATTCGAGTCTGCTGGAAACCAAAGCAATTACTCTATCCACACTACCACAGGGCAGTTCTGGGCAGACGAGTTAAAATCGGGAAGCTAGGGTGTGGGGTCATTTTGGACTCTAAGCAAAATCCTTATAGAATGTCACTATATTCATCATTTAGGAGTGTAGGTAGAAGGTAGCCTACCAAGAAATTTCACCTCTGCACTTATAGGGTTTATATTTAATTTAATACGTAGTAGTATTCGCTTATTTACAGTATATTCCTACGAATACTTTCATACTTCATGCATAACGTATTAAGGGATGAGATTATACAATGGATTCTGTCTTGTGTCCACCCTCTTTCCTTTTCTACGTGTATTTCATGTATTTTGGCTTAACGATATGCACAATATAGCCTTAAAATGGGCTTCAGAACTGTCATCGGGAAAATCTCAAATAACAGTTCAAGCAACAGAGACCTTCTCAGCACCATCTAACACTTAAGGCCTATTTAGAGCTTGAAGATTACCGTCAAGAAGTTCTGTGTAACACCGAGTAGCTGTGGAACCAATCCTCAGAGATATTGAGCTTAATTGGCTGAAATATGAGTGAAAGGATGGCTCTCAGTTGATGACTCAAGTCTGTTTGGGTACAGCATTGGCTAATTAATTCACACAACTCACTCATAGACAGATTGATATTCTCTAATATTCTCTGAAACCCTTTAATTTTTGGAGGAAAATAGCATATAATCCCGATGATTGATCGTGTATCGTATTCAAACCCTTTACCTTCTACGATAAATGAAAACATGCAACATTAATATTTATATATTTTGCTCAGAATTGTATGGAATTTAAAATATCATTTACCTGAGACATGGATAATTCATCTTCCAGTTCATTTTTTCGAATATTCAACTCATCCAATTGTTGTTGACCATTTTCCAATTGCTTCAGTAGATGCTCATTAAGGTCTTTCAGCTGAAAAAACAAAGGAGAGCTGAGATATCAGGCTGAAAATTTGAATTTAGTTAATTTTCAAAGCTATCGAATAGCAAAACATCACATTTCGCATGTAGTAAATATTTCGCGAAATCATCGTATGCCTTTTCACTTTTTATCAAACTTCTTTCTAGACTATTCACAGCTTATCTTGTTTCAGTACAGGGATTGCAAATACCCGGGTTTTTTCAAGCACCCGGATCCCGGTTCCGGATCCTTGACCTGGGTACCAGAGCGGATCCCGGATCCTATTATTAAAAGTGATAAAATTGCATGTAATTCGTTTTCATTATCATGAAATACTGAATAGCCTGGTTTCTGAGATTAACTTTAAATTATGCGTTTCATAGTACGTATTAATGAAGTGATATTGAAATCCTAAGATTTTGCTATCGCCAACCGTAGTTGTCACTTTGGTTCTCAGTTGTTATTATACCATCTTTACGAAATATCATTCCTAAATGTCAATAGATGACTACAAGTATTTAACACAACGGCAATACAATCTGAGACCGAGCATAGAGAAATGTTTACTCTTTCTTACCCTGCTCGTCTGGGTTTGAGTGTTCAGGTTAGGGGTCGAAACACAGCTAGACGAGTACCTGCTGATGACTGACGGACGGCAGTATTATGTTTTATATCCCTTAATCGGTAGCTGAAGTAGTGGTCGATGTATTGTAATTCAAATGAAGAAATGTGGCATCACATGAAGTATTATAGACGGATGAAGAAACTGGCGATAACAAATTCAAGTGAAGAAATAGTATTTTCCATGTGTAGTCTTAGGCATAGCTTGCATTGTTTCATTGCTTTCGGTGTAGTAGATTGTCATTGTAGTTCTATTGTTTACCTCCATTTTCCACTTTCCACTTATCCATTCTTACCATTATCCACCATGTGTAGTATCAGATATAGTTCACTTGTAATCGGTGTAGTAGCATCGTTGTATTTCCATGTTTTTCCTCCACTTTTCCCATTTTCATTCATTGGTCTCCTGTTGTTTTATAATATCCATTTTTAATTTCCTTAACCTATGGTGACCATTGTCCTATTCTATTTCCACTATCTGCATCTGCAGTTGGTATAGTATGTTAGACGTCTGTTTTGAACGTGTACATGCGGCAGTGTTTGGAATCTATGGTATTAGTATATTAACAGTTAGAATGAGTAGTGTTACAAGTCTCAAGATTTCCATTTTTACACGATATTGGGCCAAAGCTGATCAATTTTAATTCGTTGCCACGAGAAAGCTCCATTGAGTTCTTTTAAGAACTGATTAATCCAATGGTTACAGTAGCATTGTCTTTGTACACATGCGGATTGGAGAACGCCATCAGTCCTCATTAGGACTACTTTAACTAACATCTAAAGTGGGTGCAGTGGTTACAAGCTTACAGCGGTAGCATGACAATTAGAATGAACAAAGTAAGAAAAAGTTACTTCATCTTTTCTGTAACTTTAATAGATGGTTATTCAATACCGAGCTACAGATATTCCTCAATAAAACATTTCTATTCAGATTTATATTCGCATTCTTAGCTGACGACATACATTCCCAACTCTAAGTCAGTAACGAGAAAAACTAGTTCTATAACTTTTATAACTTCAATCGTTAAATAGGATTTTCCACTGCAGTAATGACCATCAACATTTAATCTTCAACGCTCCTCGCTGGATCCGGGCGGATCTCACACCGGATCTTGACCCGGTGCAATCCCTGTTTCAGTGAAAGTCGCAGCTTATACGTATATTTGAGCAAGTTTAATACTGGCTGAGCGGTGTGCACGTATGACAGTCATTTAAAGGAACAATTACCGTTATCAGTCGGCAAATATTATTATTTACACAACAAGTATGTGCATTAGCCTTTCTTCTTCTTAAATAATGATCACCGTCGGACATAATATAATAATATATCATCTTTATTGAATCACAACTTTGTACAAAGATTCGGTGATAGCTACATAAATACGATGACAATATCCAATAGAAGAAAAAGGAGCTCAATGGTTACTTCAAAAGGTAAATTAAAAGAAAGGCAATAAAATCAAGTACAAAATTTAATAAAGGAGTTGCCAAAACGAACAGTTCTTGCAAAAGGTCGACGCAGAGTCGACACGCTACGGGTGGTGACACCGGAAACTGAGGCAGGACGCAAGCAGAACAGTTCTCGAAGTGGATGAGAATCACACCTTACAACATAGTAATAATTGAATCATTTGCAATGTCTTGTCGGAAAATGATTCTCACTGTTCAGCATTTGGTTGGAGAAAGGTGTACTCTAGTCAAAATGCAAAAGTCATTTGCCAAAAAGAAAATTCGAAGTCATTCCAAAAATGTGGCGACAAATTTACTGTCAGGGAAATAATAGACAATTTCATTTTTGCCGAAAACCTCTATTTGTTTCCCTTTGGATTTATATGTGCTTCCTTTGATCCTGTCTGATTATCAGAGATAAGAAGAGAAACCATGTAGAACTAGACAGACACAGATTCGTAGCAGCTATAGGGTGCATATCATTCCGTTAAGGTCTCGTTCACGGCCTCTTTCCATGCAGGCCAGAAGCTGATGCTGGGGCCGTAATAGAAGCTTCGCAGTATGTAGTGCTGATAAAGAGGTTAATCTGCTGTCACACTACCATAAACAACGAACCATGAGCAGGCAGTTCAATACTGAACACTCCAAATTGTGCGAAGCTTCAAGATTGTCACCAGCTGGAGACACAAAACGATGTCAATTTCTCCAGAGAAGTTTGAGAACTTCTTTTTCTTGATAAAAATTTTTTTTCTGAAAAAAAGATCAGAAGGCTATCTTCATCGACAAAACCTGTGCCAACACTCCAAACTCTTCGCTTCGACTCTTAAGGAAACCCGGAAATCTAAGCATTTTGAAGGAATTCACATTAATCCGAAAACGATGAACGACTGCTTTCCTATTCCAGTAATGTATTAAGACTTTTTTTCTGTCCACCTTATAAGTTTCTGCATGTGCCATCGCTTTGAATCAACTTGCAATTCTAGTAAACTGGTTCATCGTTTGCGTACTAATAATCTAGTTCTGTGATTCTCAAAGTTCCCAAGGATGCTTTGTAACTATCAAGGGATATACAGGGTGGGTAATAAGAAGCCGATGAATTGTATTTAATGCATTTTATTAGGCTATAGTAGGTTAACTATTTTAAGTTATCCATGAAACTGAGTATTTCAACACAATATAATAACACATAATGTAAGCTGCATCAAAGTGAACTATGCCGGAGATCCATGGTTCATATGTTCTCTATATGGCCTCCCTCTTCGACGATGCGACGTCGAATTCTCCCATGAGCATATGAGCAAATTGTACTATAAAGAGTTGCGTCAAATGTGATGAAACAATCGATTATTCTTTGTTTGAAAAGTTAGTCCGAAAATTCGTTCACTAAAAACATGTAGTTTTACAATTCCTCAAACAGAAAATCCATCAGTGAGAGATCGGGCAACGAAGAGACCTTGACGACCGGTAACACATGATTGATGTGCATAGACATCAATCACGATCATCTCTTTGATTATCATGCACATCGCCAAATAAAATTCTCTTCGCAACTCATGCATAAGATTGCTACATCATAGCATTCGAACTTGTTAGATTCAAATGGACCTCACCAGGGCATAGAATTCTAAATTTAGAAGTCTATGGCCAGAAAACTTCAGATGGCTGACCGTTTTAGTAACACCGGCACCGGCAGCAAATTTTGAAGACTGGAATTGTTCATCTCAGAACTTTTATCGTTAAAAAACTTTTATAAGGCCTATATAGGAACTTATAATTGTTGTCCGCTTAAATTTACTTGTGGAGGCGGGTATATACACGTATATATTATTGTTGTATCAATGTTATTAATACATCAATGCCCGTTTGGGTTATTATTTTGATTATCTGTTTTCAATTTGCTTGCATTTATTTGACTTAGAAAATGTAGTTAACATTATCATAAATTGTAAAGTAGGTCTACAACTCATCAGATTAATAAATAAGTCATCATGCGTATTACTGCTCATCGTACGAAAAATGTTATTAAAGTGAGAACAACAGCATTGCATAATATTTTATCATAAGTTTAACTCTATCTCTCCCTCATCCAGAGAACCGGTAGGCTTACCATTCACATATCTCATAAAGGCCCCTGTACTATGTGGAAATTGAATTATGTCTTATGCCAGAAGTTGACCAAATAATGTATGACGATCAAAGCCTTAACCAACCGGCACACAGACGCCAACCGCCGTCCAAACGCCGACCGGCCGGTTTAGAATACGCCGTCGACCGGCCCGCCCCCAGCCGCCAATAACCCGGCCGCTTCCAACCCTGATGCACTAGTTATGCAATATTATTCTTCAATCGGCTTATCAGCAACTTTCAACTCTCCAATGGCAATTCTTGAATCCACAGCACCTCCAAGTTCATGTGGGTCTTTTTAAATGAGGACACTGGCGTCAGTGTATTACTATTCTGAAGCATCTAATGATAAGGTTGCATTTCCAAAACCTGAATCAAAGCATAAAAAACTTAACACCATTCCATTCTGATGAGACATCACTGTCATGCGGCAGCAAAAAATTAGACCTCTAATGTTACATAATTAATACATCAATGATATATAATACATGTGCTATCACTTTTTCCACTACAATGAAGATAATATGATGCACACTATGTAATATGCTAATGTGCTAAACATGCTAAAATTAGTACGCTGTAATATCCATCCTGCTAACTAGAAATGATCAAAGATCTCGCCTAGTTAAGGGCCGATGCGGTAGTGAAGCCAGCGAATCGCATGCGCGACGAAAATCAATGTCTAGCTGAGATGCAAATCAGCTTTCATTACCTTACAGAAAAAGCCGGGTGCAAAAAGCCGGGTGAGGATCATAGAATCAAAGCCGTATGAGTCATCTTGCGAAGTCTGCGTTTCAGATTATTGACATAAAAATGTAAGTTTGTGAAATATTTGTACACTTCCTGCATTAATCGACTTAATATAACGAAGTGAAACATCTTGCTGCTTATCTTATCAAAGAAGCAGATCTCGTCACTTCGAAATTAATTCATTTAAACTTAAAACGCAAATTAAAATGTGCTTCCGAATTCAATGTGCTACAAGTAAATAAAACCGCTACTGAAAATCCTACGAAAATTAAATCGATGAATTGCCAAATGAAAAACTTAAGCACCAAATGAAGATGAGGCCAAAGAATTGAGGCATTTTTGAGGCTACTAGTAGCTATGGACCGAGCATTGTCATATAATTTTTCTAATGTGTTTTACGGTTTCCCAATTCAATTCTTTATGAAACGATCTTCAGTAGGTCATAACGGAAAAAGTCGCTGTTTAGTAAAGATGATATTTGTCATTTCCTGCACTTAAAGTTTTTAAAGTTAACGTTTGACCGCATAAGAATGGATTGAAGGTCAATGTATATATGCACACCGTGGCCGAAATAAGTTTGAGATTAAAAACATTTTACCGTGAACGAAACCTTTCAGTGGAATACAAAAATGAAATGAAGTACGGTAGTCATCTGTGAGGCTAGGTATGGATCGAAAGTAAAAGGTGCATCAAAGGTCAAACAATTCAAGTTTTTGCCTGTGTTCAAAAACGAATTTCTGACTTTGAACAATCTCTGGACCATGGACGTCTCGATAATATAAGTGGGTTAAGGACGCGACACTCAACGAATGAGCGTGCTTTTTTCTACCTTTGGTGGTCTAGCGCTCCCGCCTGCCGTTCCGTAGTGCACATGACATTCGATTCATGCGCACGCAACCTGATGAATCGTTGACTGTCTGCGTCTACTGTTTTCATGTCACCGCATATGCAGTTAAGCACTGGAGTACAGAGGCGTGCTTATTGGTCGTACCGAACCTTTGTGCCTCCCGAAGCAGATGGAAAGCTGGTGTTTATCCGACGATTCTTCCTAATTTACTATCCTATTTGAGTTCGTCATCCAACGTTCAGAGGTCTACTAATTCTTCAGCATCTGCTTGCATGGACATCGAAAATCAACGAATTCAAATGGCCATCAATGAACTGATCGCAAATGATAAAGTTTCATCAATGGCAGAACTCAATGACAAGTTCAACTGTTGTATTTCGAAACCCATAGGATTCTATGAGTTATGCGACGAATATTTCACGATGTACATTTCCCTTCAACGGCATTCAGTTCCAACTATCGACTGCTTCGTTACAGTATATTCTGATCTTACGTTTGTTGTTCACCGAAACGGTATCAAATGCAAGGGTGATCTTTCAGAAATAATGCAGGATTTTACAGTTATTTCATCATTCAGTGATTTTTTGAATTTATTATCTTATGGATTACCGAATGATGTGAAATTGCAATTCATTCATATTTCATATTCATACAACGAAATACTTCCAAATTTCAAACCGATAATGCTGATCAAATGGTATCATACTTGACTGATAGTGATATCCCTTATCTCTGATGAGGACTTTGACTCCTGGAAAGTGGGAGTGCATAAAGATTGTTTCTCTTTTGAAACATTCTGGTATCAATGTACGTGATCTCAATGAGATTACTGATGTAGGTCCATCTGATGATCCTTCCGAAAAATGTGAAACTGGAAATTATCCTATCATGCCTCGAATCTCATTCACCTGATGACCTGGATCTCGAGTCAAATGAACTGAATTTACTGTATTTTGTCAGTGGTTACCAAGGTTGTTTCTTTCAAATGTGAAAACTGTCGAGACTTGTTATTGATGCCTAATTCCGCTAAGCCTGAAATTGAATTTGAGGATTCTGTCACAGAGTTCTTGCATAATGTCAGTCGTGGGAGTTTAAAATCTCCTACAGTTTATCTTTTTTCGACCGTATCTGTTGCCTACAAGTGTTTTTCAATTATCAAAGACCCAAGTGAAATGTTTATTCTTCTTCTGAATTCTGAAAATGCACGAAAATGTTTTCAGGAAATTTGCTGTGAATATCTCATTTCGTCGGAATTTATGTCCAAAAGTGATACTTGTATTTCCAATCATCCGTACCTTCCCCTTGTTCGTCGATCTATCGTATGTTTGTTTAACATACTGAGCAAAAAAATTGTACGAGAACAGTTTTCGGATTATGTTTCTTCGTCAGCAAAGGTGAAGAAGTTGCGTTCAACAAAATAGATCGAATCAGAGATACTCTTCTTTTGAATTGATAAAACAATGCAATTCATACTGTAATCATATTTTAAATTTGAAATAAAAGATATTATACTAGGTCGATTATGCTCTTTACTGCATGATTAATAACATGATAAAAATAATGGATTAAAATGGATAAATGGATTAAATAACATGATGCTCTTTACTATCAAGATACAAAAATAATTTTTCAATAACTTAAAAATGCAGTAAAGAGCATCATGTTATTTAATCCATTTATCCATTTTAATCCATTATTTTTATCATGTTATTAATCATGCAGTAAAGAGCATAATCGACCTAGTATAATATCTTTTATTTATTTATCTATTATTCATGCGTATAAAGCATATCCATGTAATATCAGATAAAAGGATCGGGATATCTTAGACCACCAACGGTAAACCTCGGAAAGTAGTGTCGCGTCCTTAACCCACTTATATTATCGAGACGTCCATGCTCTGGACAAACAAATTCAGCAATTATGTACTTGCGGGTGGTGGAAACTTGAGCCTGGAATGAATTCATCTATCAGGAATCATATAAGTAGAACTAATACTCCATTTTCCGATCGGAAAGCTTCGTAATATCGGTTCAACCACAGAATTAGAAAGGTTGTCTCTTCTTCTGTTTGACTAGAAAGGAAACATCGGAACATGCAACGTTAATGAAATGGCACAATCTGCTGACATAATGCCATAGCAATCGAACAATGAGCAGCCAGTTCAACATTAAACAGTTTGCACTTCTAGCAAAGTGAGACGCCAAAACAATCTAATTACGTGGGCTCAACACTGGAGATTGCAAATGCCGTTCATGCTCCCTCGCCACGTCTATATTGTCTCTAGCCACCTGTGACGACATGAACTTCGATTGATGATATCGATAAAAATGTCCTCTCTTCAAGATGAATGGATTCTATGATATCGAATGAAACGCTGTCAATCATTAAATATCATCAATCTTCTCATGTGAAGCATAAAAGGAAGAAAATCTGGAGGCTGTGAATTCATTGGCATAGATAGATAAAACGGATGT
Source organism: Prostheceraeus crozeri (assembly GCA_907163375.1). Lineage (NCBI taxonomy): Eukaryota > Metazoa > Platyhelminthes > Polycladida > Euryleptidae > Prostheceraeus > Prostheceraeus crozeri. The sequence goes on from CAJQUW010010277.1 coordinate 307,212, forward strand.
TTATATGATTTCCAATCATCCTTTAAATCATAAATACCTATCAGAAATTGATAATAATGATAACTGAGTGTACGGTTCACTTCTCGTGCATCATACGCCTCTACAACATGAGAGTCAGCAAATATCTAGTCCTCTTCTCAGCTATAGTTTTTGGACAAATTTTCAACACAGCGGAGTCACAGTGGTTCAAATCGTATTGCAGTCCTAAATCAAGCTGTTCCTGCAATTTGTCAGGCTCTTTTGATTGCTTTATATCCAACAAATCTTTTGGAATACATTGCAATGATTTGCCAACGCATGCAGTTTCGCTTCAGATAACTTGTCAGTATTATAAAATCTGTGATGAATTCAATGTTTCAAAAATTCTTCAAAATTTTCCTTCATTGCGAAAGTTAGTTGTGAATAATTGCAAAATAGACACAGATGATGGAATCCCCCAAAGCAAGCCTCCAATCCACTGGGAAGTTGATTTCGGACGTTTTCATGGCTTCAAAAGCTCTTTTTCGTTATCTCTGAAGACAACAGTGACGCCTGGGCATAGACTTAATTGCTCATTGCACGTTCTCACGATAACAAGATCGCGCCTCATCCGAATGCCGCTTCGCTTACTTCGCTCTTGTCGCCGAATTATTGATCTCAACTTATCAGAAAATCATCTCACAATAATTGATAAATGGGAATTTGAAGCTTTATCAAGACTGTCAAATCTAGTGTTTGTTGATTTTCAGAAGAATAATCTAACTGAATTTGGTCACTTATTTTTTTCTGAGGCAATGGAGAAGATTTTGCATTTCATGACATCAGATTTTCCTAAATGGCTAAATGAAAACAATACAGCATTATATAACGTTACTCCTGAAGAGATACAGCAACTGCAGCAACTTGAAAAGAACTTCCAAGGTTGGTCGAATACATCGTCGAGTTTATCAATCGATCTTCTTATAAAGTTTATAACGGAAAGTGGAGTCAAACTTAAGTTTATCTTAAATAAATTTCCTCTAGAAAATATTAACTTCATCGACAATGATCTTGTAATGTTACCAAAAGTATTACTTTTCTTTTATAAACTGAGCAATTTGAAATTAGCACACAATAAACTTATAAATACGTTCAGTAGCAATTATTATATTTTCTTCAATCTTAACGATACATTAAGCTATTTATCAATAAAAAATAACATGATAATCAAAGTTGTGAAAAATAGCTTACAATTCTTATGCTCTCTCAATTCTTTAGACCTATCGAATAATCAAATTTCTCATTTTGATGAAGAAGCTATCCCAACAACATCAAAGCTACACTATCTTTTTCTTGGAAACAATAGATTGTGGCATATTTTTTTCAAAAATCCATTACCAAATTTACTCTTGTTGATTTTGGATCACAACAAAATCGATTACCTTTCAAATGCGACAACAACTGCCTTGACCAATCTGGAAACATTATCATTGGTGGACAACAATTTTAAAGGCATTCACAGTGGTGTTCTTAAAAACATGAAGAGTTTATATACATTAAATATCAGTCATAATGGAATCAGTCAAATGCCTTTCAAATCGTACGATACTGGTCTAGTAACAGGAGGTGGAAAGCGATTGATCGTCGATATACGTTACAATAGCAGACCAATCGAATGTGATTGCTATTCAGTTTTCCATGAGATGTATCAAGAAGCACTGTCAAACGATCATCGAACACCTACTGTGCTGTGGTCACCAAATCAGAAATGCATAAGCTTGAATTATACCTTCAACTTGACATTAAATCATAAATCTATCCACGAGTTTTTATGTCACTCTCGCGGTACTTACTGCGAGCCAAACTGTCCATGCTGCGACAAATTTATTTGTAATTGTTCATGGACATGTCCAGACAAATGTGAATGCACATTTTCAAAGGGTGGAAAACACGGTGCTTTTATACTCGTTAATTGCAGTCACCAAAACTTCAACTTTGTTCCTCAGGTAGACTCTGCGACGATATATTATTTAGACAATAACAAAATTGCTACATTACAACCCTTTACTTTCGCAAAAGATTCTTTAAAAGCTCTTAAATCAATTCATCTGAATGACAACCACATACGAGGCATTACTCACAATGTCTTTTCAGGATTGTATCTGCTGTATTATCTTGATCTAAGAGGCAATTATATCAGTGTAATAGAATCTGGTGCCTTCGACGGTCTCGGCATCAAACTTATGTTTCTCTCTAACAATCATCTGGAAACTTTAAAAGCATCATTTTTTGATAAAGTAGACAATTTATCCGCTGTATATCTTCGTGACAACCCACTACAATGCGATTGCACTGATTTATTAAAGTTCTTGAAATTCGTCTCAACAAGTGGCGCATACATAGATGTACCAGATAATTGCAGTGTGATACATGGTTCGGATTTATGGAAGCACACAGGGCTTCAGACAAAAAACATTTCCTTCATGGATCTTCCTGATACTTGCCAAAAAGTCATGAAATTAAAAGCGACATTTCGCCGATATCATACAGTGCTGATAAAAATTACATCAATATCAGGCAGTGTGGGATTAATTATCTTAATTGTAATAGCTGTTTTTATTCGTTATCGCTATTCAGTGAAAATGTTCTTCGATGCGAATGTTCAGTCGGCTTTAGGTAGATCAATTTTGAGCCTTTCCACGTTAAATACTCGACCAGGAATCGACGTCGGATTTCTAATACATGAACGCCAAACTGACCTATTTTATGACATACGGAGGCGATTAGTTGGTACCCCACGACAGAATCTGCGCATCATTCGAATGGCTGATCATATGCCCGGAGCGACTCGCCTTGCTCAGATGGCACAATTGGCTGACAATATGGCTGCTTGCGTCATTATTTTCTCCCAAGACTTATTGGAGGATTCTCTCTTTATGGAGGCATTGCGAATACTGCTTGTGCGGAACATAGAAAAATCAACTGATTCCACAGATAGGCTTAATATCATTCCAATTATTCTAGATAAATCAATTACTAAAACGAATGAGTGGCGCCGACTCGATATTATGATTCGACATTATACGATCCTCTTTTGGTCTCAATCCTATTTTTGGGAGCGATTGTTGACACTCTTACCTCCGCCACCTGCAGAACTTACTGAAATAGAAGACAGAAAGTCTCTTATTGGTGCGGATCAGTTTTCATCTTCTGTTGTGGACAGTACTGCGCATTTATGCATTATCTCTCATGAGCACCAGGTTACAAATTATGTTCGAAGACTGTATGATAGATATCGAACCGTCATCAACATTTGTCACATTCGTCATGAACATTTGTATTGCAGAGGAAACGAGCTCAGTGAACTGAATGATCTAAGCTTGAATGCCATACTTGGAACTTGTCTTCAGGTGGTGGTTGTGGTTTCTTTAGCGCTTCTCAACGACGCTTGGACAAGTGGTCAATTGATTGCATCCTTGAATGCTCGTCTGTATTCCTTGCCATTTCGTGGAACGGTAATTCTGATTGAGATTGGAACTGGATTTGCTCATCTACGCAATGAGCCATGTTATCAATTCTACGATGAGCTTCGTCACAACCCCTTGGTAATAACTCTCGCATGGCCAAATATAGAGCGGAATTGGAGCACATTTCAAGCACATTTACTTCCGGAGGTGATAAGTGCCCATGCACATGATATCATGGTAAGATCTCTTGATGAGAGAGAATTTATGGAAGAATTAATGAGACCTGTGGCAAAATTAATGACAAGCGAGTCTAATGAGCATAACATTTTCGAACAGAACTGTGCTCGGTGGTGCATGGAAAACAATTGAATTCTTATAAAATACAGGTTACATTTTGTATTAGCGAATCAACGGATTGGATAACTTCCGTCATTCTCAATTAAGTCCGTTAATTCCTTCATTTTGCTGAATAGTGACCACTGACCAGGGAATCTGGAAAGCTATGAAAACAAGCTCTGTGCATCAATTCCTTCCTCAAATACTTTTTCATCATTTGAATTCGAAAAATTAAAATTGTGTGATCGATCGACTTATTAACGTCGTTAATTACAAACCAAACGGCATCATTGTGTCGCAGTAAGGTGTGAGATAGACATCATGTGAGATGATTACAATCAGACGATTTGTATTAACTTATTGTAACTTCGCAAATTCAATGTGATTGCTTAACGTTTGATATCTGTTAAGGTTACAGATCAGCCGTCTTCATATAGGCAACACCTACGATTGCTTTGTTTTCTCTTTATTAAATTTTCTCCTCTGTGATATGCCATATTTATTTAGTCTAAAGCTTACTGACTCGAACCCTATGAAACAAACATCATACCTGAAGTTGTTTTAACTTAGTAGTGAGTATCGCACCTCTTATAAGTATTGTCATTTAGGCCTGATGCATCTCCTCTTTTGTTGCACATGTATCGTCTCCTATTCCTATATTGCTAAATATCTTAAAAGCCTTTTCTGAAGGCACTGGATAAGTAGCTAAACATTCATTTTCTCTCGTAAAATTGAAGGTAGTTTGGGCCTGATGTTCATTCCTCAGTAACGATCATTTAACGAATTGGTGGATTAACTTAAATATCTTTCCCAAAGTAACAGAGGGACGATTAACAGAACAAGCGATTATACATGTAGTTGATAGAACTGATTTTGAAATTAACGATGCCCAACAGTATCTAAGACTTTCATCGATTCGAATGCATTTCTACACATTTATCACGGTAGATCCGATGAGAGCTCAGAACGTAGAAAGTGCTGGTTCCCTACGTGTAGCAATCCTCTGCGAGAATTAGCAAGCTCCTTCGTCGTTACATCGTCGTGCATTACAAGTCAGTGAGTAAAATAGAGAATTGACTGCCTTGAGTTGACTGCGGAAAATTGCAAATTGATTGGAATCGTAGTGGACCTCGAACTCATGAATTGGTATAAATGGACCCTTCGTTTGATATATTCCGAAAAATTGCAATTGCTGAGCATCGCACAAAAGGAAGATCGCAACATCGACTGGCAATTTGCAAGTCTGCACTCATGTGCGTTGATGTCATTCATTGTGTAATTTCTACTCATGTATCCGAATCTCTGTCACATACTGAAGATTTACTGCACAAACAAGCACGAAATCCGTCACTTTGCTTGCTTTCTCAACTTCACCTAGTCGCTTGCAAAAAGGCATCGCTATGATTTCACATTTTTACACACAGAAATTACAATATATTACACATTGTTACTGTTGTCTACTTCTATTACATTTTGTCAAACTATAGCTGTTGATGATAAAGTATCAGTTTTCTCAAACAAGCTTCTGTTCATTATCGAAAATTATTGAAAACATATACTTCCTTTAAAAAGCTTGCTTTAGTAAAAATTGCAACATTACTCACTGTTCTAACCAAGGATGGCCAATGGGCCTGAGACGAGAATTTTGGCAGTGTCGCAGGGCTGCCATAACTGTCTCGAAAAAATCCGGACACTTTTGTGATCAAATAAAAATGCATCAAATGCTGTTAACTCGCAAGTGTGGTCTACGATCTGTAAAGAGCATGTATGTTTGATATTTTGCAATGATTTATCACATGTTTTCAAACTGGATGTGATGGTCGAGCTATTGTTTGGTGACACATACAAAACAATGATGAGGTTTTAAAGCAGGATCCTACATTATAAAAGAGCATAACATTATGAATATGAGGCACACGGTCACAAGTTATTTCTATTTTCTACATCTTAATTCAAAGATATATTTTCGTGGTTCCATTATCACAGTGGCGCACTCATACTACCGTTATCCAATATAACCTATATGAACTGCAATCTTATTTTTTTTGGGATAATGCACATGAATTTATTTCGTACCAACATTTACTAGTATATCTACCGATTTTGCAAATTGATATACACGTTCATACATTATAAGAACTGGCTGACTTAGGCAGGTTATACGATTTTTAGATTAATCAAGTCCAGAGCTTCCACACGTTCACAATAAGATCATGCATTTGTTGTCGATCCAAAACTTAACAATGAAGCAACAATTTCAGATCATATATCATACACGGTGTTCCGAAAATCACTTTAACTTTAAAAAATTGTCCATTAAATATAAAAGTTGTTTTTAAACCAAAATTTTGCGCAGAATCCGAATTTCGCATTTTAAAAATAATCTATCGAGCTCATCAAAAGATATTTGCAATTTATTAATCGGAATCGATCTGATTGATTAGTAGTGGTTGATTTTTGTTAGGATAACGTTTAAAATTCATAAAGCGAGTTTTCTAGATCACAATCTTACGTCGGAAACGATTTTGATATTTAAAAGTTCATTCAATATCTTCTTTTAATGTTATAGATGATTTATTGATCATCATCGATCTGTTTGATTGGAAGTGATGGATTTACGCTGAGATGGCAGTTCAAGTTTATGAAGCAATAATTCCAAAGCAATTTTATTGCGCAGAAAGCGAATTTAACTCTTAAAATGTCATGAGATATATTGTTTGCATCTTGTAGATAATTGTTCTATAGCAGGGGTGCGCAACCTTCTACATTTTTTTGACCGCCATTTCGAAGGCCGAAAGAATCACGGCCGCACTTAATATGTGTGCAAACAAATAGGTCAATAGCCAATCCTTTACATATTTCACCATTCAAATTAGCTTTCCCTGATGAATGATGCAGCAAAAATTGCATAAAGGTCTACTTCGTAAAGAATGAGTTAGCAAATTACAAAATCTTTCGATTCAATCCGTTGTTTCACACGAACGCACAACACTACCGCTGCTGAAACTGATATCGCAGGCATCTTTATTGAGGTCATGAACTTGAAACTAGCGCGCGCGAACAATTCGAGCAAACTACAATTGTCCCTTTGTTTCTTTTAGCTGATGCCTCTAGCCATGAATGCACATGAATGTAACTTCCCTAAAATATTCTATTCATGAGTTATCGAACTACTTGAACGCCTTCATCGCGCCTGCGGGCGAGCATTTTTCCAAGCAGCATGGGCATAAAGGTCAAATCTAATGTTTTAGTGGCCATCGCGGAGTAAAATGATTTTTTGGTTTAAATTTGGCTTAGTGGCCCTTCTTCCGCGCAAAATCAAGAAATAAAAACTAACTAAATTTATAAGCAACCCTATATAAGGGTTGCTTGTAAATTTAGTTAGTTTTTATTTCTTGATTTTGCGCGGAAGAAGGGCCACTAAGCCAAATTTTAACCCAAAGAAAGGGCATAAAGGTGTTCGACAGTTACAAGGTGACTAGTATGCTACTATCGTACTGATTGTTTTTCGATTGCCTTGAACTCCAGAAATATTTGTAATATTCTTTTTCATTTACTTCTCATTGTCACGGCCGCACTTTGCCTCTGCTACGGCCGCATGCGGCCGCAGGTTGCACACCCCTGTTATATAGTATGTATAGTGATGTATTGGCTTCTACATGTGTACCTGATATAGGGCTACAGTTTTTCGAAAGGCAATTCATGTTGAGGTACAGGGTACATGTATTTTTGAAAATAAAGTAGACGATACGTTTTTAAGAAATATGTATTTCAATTTTTTCGGAATGTATCTAATTTCTACACAAAATATGCCTATTATTTGATATGATCTTACTGAACACGCATTTCACAACGCAGGCCTACTTATCTATCCATTCTAGCAATGTAAATTTAGAAAATAGGTATTTCTCATGTAATCTATTTAAAACAAAATAATCGAAAGTGGTATCATGTGACATTATTGTTTTTTTCAATTATTTCAAAATCAAGCTATTTGTTGTTTTCCTCAATTCTTGACACATCTTTAGTGTTTCACGATTGCTCAAATTCAATTCTGATTGCATCGTAGAAATAGTAGTGCATGAAACTTGAGCTCGACAGTCTTCTGATCTGCGAAGAAACAACTGCCACCTTTCAGCAACGTCAAGAACACATCGTCTTGAGAGTGAGACTCATCAATATATGTATTTGTATGTATAATCTAGCCAGGAAATTTTTTTTTGTTTGCTTCAGCTGGATTCAATAGTTGAATAGCATTTGAGAGCGTGCCGGAACGATTGCAGTTATGAGGCTTTCCTTTTCCTAAAACAGACAAGCACATACTACGAAATTTCAAGCTAGAAGGTCTATTGGTACATGATTTGTCCACTGTCGACGAAGGTCTTCCTGGAAGGGGTCTTTTGCTCGGTAACTTGGAATTTGTGGATGTATTGGACCGGGAAATATTGCAAACCTGACAATTGCAGACATCTGTTGTTGATCTGGTTTGTATGAATGTCTTCCAATTTCACTGTGATCAAACATATTCAACTGGCGAGAAAACTTTCCTTTCTCATAATCTCATAACACCAGTTAATGTGCCGCACAAAATTTTGGGTAGCCTATGATCAGGGTCAAATCCGTCAAATGCGAACTCGGTTATTAATCTCAAGAACATGTCTGTGATTGATCTAGTCTCCTTTCCATTTGTGCATTTGGTGAAACAAGTAAGGTACACTCTTTGTAGGCATTCATTGTGGCTATGCGGATTTCTGGGATACGCCATGACTTCTATTCATGAATGGAATGAAATGAAACAACTGTAATAATGCGAAGCAGCGCGATGAATAAGTACTGCTCTCTCACCTTTTGACCAAGATCAATCTGTAAATAATAACCTGATCGCGAACTTTTATGTGATTTGCATATTGGACATGATTGCAGTAATCGTTCTGCTATCTGCAGATAGAACGCGATTGATGTGATCTCAAGATCAAGAAGCACGTAATTAGTCAGAATGTTTCGGTTCAGTTCTGATTGCAAGTTTAGAATTTCATAGTTAATCAATCAATCAGAAGATGATCCTCAACAAACTGCCTTCAATCCTTAAGATGTATGTGAACACTTTGTGAACCTACGTAAATACAGTACTGTGCAAAAAGATTGCCCCACCCTAAATTTTATGAGATATTCGGCGAATTATGACTTTAAGTAACGATAAGGTATCACATATTGGTATAACTATTTCGAAAACTTATCTTAGTGTTATGCTATCGTACTGACTATTGTAAATGCTTATTAGAATGCATATTTCAGCTGATTTCCTTTATGCTGTTGGTAAAATGCAAAACCATGTATACATTTATCAATTAACAATTCATAGAAAATTCAGTAAGTCAACGGTCCACCTTTCGCCTTGATGCATTCTGCTACTCTTCGAGGCATCGATTCTATAAGTTTTTTGCAAATATCAGTCATTTCATTGGTTCGCATCAAGATGTCCAGGCATTGCTTGATGATGTCTTGCTTCGTCTTCACTTCATGTTTATTAATTTTTTGCTTCAAGATGAACCATAAGTTCTCTATAACGTTCAGGTCCGGGCTGTTCCCCGGCCATTCTAAAAGCCGCACTCTATTCAAACGCAAGAACTCTTTACACACTTTGGCGGTATGGCAAGGTGCCAAGTCTTGCTGAAGGATCCACGCCTCACCTTCCCACCAATCATGCGCCTGCGGTAACACTCTCCTCACCAGAACTCGGAGGTACTGCTCTTTATTCATTGATCCATCTACGACATGGAAGCGCCCTGTACCTCGTATTGACATGCAACCCCATATCATTAGCTTTAAAGGATGACGAAATCGAGCAGCGAAGTGATCTGCTTTTGGAATCTCACCAACCGTGCGTCTCACGAAGCGAGTCTGAAGTGGTTGGATCTCTATGCATGTTTCATCGGTAAACATGACTTTTGACCAGTCATCAATATCCCAATGCCTGTGATCTTTCGCCCATCGAAGTCTTTTTTCTCGCATTGCTGGCGTCAATACTGGACTATTAATTGGCCGATAAGCTGGCCGTCCTGCCTCCAAGAGTCTTCTCCGAACGGTAGAAGAGTCAAGTTGCACACCATAATCAGTCGCAAGCTCTTCAGCCAATTCTCTGGATGATGCTCTAGCAGCGGCTTTTGATAACTTTACAATCGTTCGGTCTTCGCGCTCTGAGGTAACCCTAGGGCGGCCGCTATTGTGATAATCAGCTTCCGTGTTACCTCTTTCCTCAAATCTTTGAATGATACGATCCACAGTGCGACGATCTTTTCCCACTGCAGCTGCAATTTCCCGATGAGACATCGAACCAGATTGATAAAGGCCAATAATTTGACCGCGAGTAAAATCGCTTGAGGTTGCCATTATCAGCGCACAGTGAAAACAAATGTCACTGATAAGACGATGCAAGATAGAAATCAGTATACCCACGCGTGTTGAATGCAGCATTGATGACAACTGTTGTCTCGATTCCCGCAATGATTGGCTGCTGCCTTGATTCAACCAAACATGACGCATTATCGCTAAGCAGTTAAAATGATGACTGTTGTCTCGATTCCCGCAATGATTGGCCGCTGACTTGATTCAACCAAACATGACGCATTATCGCAAAGCAGCTAGATGCTGATTAAACGTGTCGAACAACATAATAAATGTTTGTCTTTTCCTTCAGGCCTACTCCTCTCTATTTGGTAGATTTCGTAACTGTTAGTGTCACAAGCCATATACAACGCATGCAAAGGACTGTAACTGAATGAGGAAATGATGAAATTGATAAGTAGAGCCATTGATTTTGACCAAATATCACTATAATTACCTATACATGAAAAAGAGCTGTTTTCATAGAATACTTGTGGGTGGGGCAATCTTTCTGCACAGTACTGTACATCGAGAAAATATGTGAAGCTCAAGAGTAGAGTTGACCTGTAGGCCTACATAACAAATCAATCATTACAAATTGATCATATTGATACTGATAAATAATCATCTACAAGATGCAAACAATATATCTCATGACATTTTAAGAGTTAAATTCGCTTTCTGCGCAATAAAATTGCTTTGGAATTATTGCTTCATAAACTTGAACTGCCATCTCAGCGTAAATCCATCACTTCCAATCAAACAGATCGATGATGATCAATAAATCATCTATAACATTAAAAGAAGATATTGAATGAACTTTTAAATATCAAAATCGTTTCCGACGTAAGATTGTGATCTAGAAAACTCGCTTTATGAATTTTAAACGTTATCCTAACAAAAATCAACCACTACTAATCAATCAGATCGATTCCGATTAATAAATTGCAAATATCTTTTGATGAGCTCGATAGATTATTTTTAAAATGCGAAATTCGGATTCTGCGTAAAATTTTGGTTTAAAAACAACTTTTATATTTAATGGACAATTTTTTAAAGTTAAAGTGATTTTCGGAACACCGTGATAAGGAAACATGCACATACATGATGAACGATGATAAACAGTCAGGTTTTGGATTTCAATAGGGACAGCCAGAGAATCATGTAAGAACCTAGCAATTCATGAATGACGTAGCGCAGAAGTTTGCGACATAGTGAAACCATGACAGACACAGAGACTTTCAATTATGACATTGCGATACCTCGCAAAAGTGTAATGCATTCAAGAGTGACAAAAGGATTTGTACCCCAATGTAGCAAGTACTCTATTGGCCATGCAGTCTATGGCTCTTTGAGACAAACATAACGGCTGCTTTGCTCATCAGAGGACTTTCCTGATATTGGAAACTGATTATGTTTCATGAGCAAAATTGATCATTATAGAAATGATCATGTCGCATGACACATATAATAGTCAGTTTGTTCAACGGAGCAGCGATTGATAGAAGCAATTGCTAGTCATGTCTAGAGCCCGAATCTCTGAAGTTGACGCATTTAATAATGGCGAAGATTATTGTCAAACAGCGGCTCTCCTAGGTGTTCGGAGGACAGCAGCATGGGGAATCGTTCGACAATTTCAAGAAACAGGTCTTGTTGTTCGTCCTCGGGGTGGAGCAAGAAACGTCAAAGTCGATGAAGAAATGATAGCAAAGATGATGCAGACCGTGGAAGAGCATGCAGAGTACACACTAGTCCAAATCAACGCTGAGTTGAGAGCTGCCCTGCCACACAAACCCGCTATCAGTGAGTCAACAATACCGAAAGTCGTGAAGAATCGCTTAATTATGCTAAAACACCTCAGCTTCTTGCTATTCTACAGATATTTTACCATGGATTTACTTTATTCATTTACATTAAGTGTTTTCTCCATTTTCCATTTCTCAAGTCATGATCAGACATAATAGTTGCTTAGTTATCACTCATCGTTGCAACTGCTTATCAATCCCTCGCTCGCCCTGTACCTAGTGGATACATCGCTTGCCGTCTGCTGACCTTTGTCTCATCACACAACATTTTGATCGACTCGCTTGGCAGTGTGGCTGTGTGCAGTGTATTTCCCCTGCATCAATCCAACGACTTCTTGTGACCATACGCCTGCAACGCGCTTCTGTGTTTTGTAATTGCACTCACCGAATTACTTTTGTATTGTGAGTCAAGAAATAAAGACTATTATTATTATTATTATAACACTTGAATCAGTCCCTCAAGACAGAAATCGATCTGACTTTCTTCAAGACAGAAAATTGTATCGTGAATGGATATTGAACGTTGTTAATGGCATCAACCCTAGAGAGCTAGCTCATTTTCGTGGACGAATCCGGGTTCAACCTATTTATTCATCACAAGAACACGTGGCAATAAGCTGCAATAAAGACAATTGACTATTAGCTAGACAAAGCAGATCAAAGTTATTTTAATGTACAACTTTATGCAGTAACATAACAAGATCATCATTGTCATTTCTTAGGAGTAAATTAATTGACTTCGGTAACGTTGTGAAGCTTTGAAATCATATTGTCTCTATCGATTTCGTAAGTTCCCTTTTGAATTCCGCTTTTCTTCACTTGTAGTCTCAATGTCACTCATGAAATCCAACGTCATCATCGAAATCACTATTTTATCAACCAAAGCTCAGATGTCACTATTGAAGTCCAAAACCTGTATATTCCCATTAGGCCTATACAGCATATACAAGAAATCAGTAGAATTCAAGATGCGCGCTTTGCACATTGTTCACACAGAAACGGTGGATTGTATGCTCAACAATTGCAACCACCACAAATCCAACCACTGCATCTCTAACATTGAATCAAATCAGCTCCAGCAGATTGAGAGAATGGAATAGAACATGATGCATAAATAATTTTTCATCGATGTTGATGTCAGATGCTGTATTACTGGTGGATGGCTCATCCAATATGACTTCTTCGCCGGGAGTAAAGTTCCCTCCTCTTTTCTTTTCTCATTCTGAAAACCTCGACGCTCTTTCTACATTTGAATGAAAGAAGCGTCGAAGTCTTCATGAATACCATATCGGTCATGTGTCTTGCTTGAGAAATTTCTGGAAGCTTTGACAGAGTTCAATTCACATAACGCGGAAATGAGCCGTGATATGTTGCTGCATGGCTGATGTCAAGCCATGATGCACATTACTTAGCTATTTGAGCTCGTTGTCCGATTTGAATGCTGACATAGCTTATCAACCTGCCTAAGTTAGCCCGGCTGCCTAAGTTGATCGGTGATACGGTATTTGTTGCATGTTCCTCTCAAACAGCAGAAAATTTCCTAACCAAATTACTTAGTAATTGACAAAAAATCCAGAAAATCTTTTTTTGAGATCGACCAGAAATCCTTGCTAAATCCGGACGTTTGGCAACCCTGTGTTTGGCACGCATAAGGAAAAATACACGGTGCATGTGCACATAATAAAAATCACAAAAAACATGATAGTATGTGTTCACATGAATAATTTTGAACGCTCCTACATGTAGGAAGACGAAAAAGTGTCTGTACAATCGATTACTTCTCGATTCGTTTTCGTGATAAACTTATCCATGCTGTAAATGCACTCGCAGTCATAGATATACATGTAGATCATGCTACAGGTAGCCGAAATGCTCAAAAACGGTAGTCGGCGATCCATGAACTTCATTAAATATCAAAACGATAAAAAATAGCAGGCGTGAGAACATTAGTTCGACTGCATATTTCCGCAAAAATTCTCGGATTTTTGTGATCGAACTTCTTTCTGAAACCCTGATTAAAAGTTTCCTTTTAAGTTTTAAGAGAGCAGATGAATATCTGAATATCAATTCATCATCATGACCTGAATCTTTCATATTTGATAAATGAAGGCAAACGGAGGACTAGTTACAAATTTATTAGAAGGCAAAAATAGGCCCTACTTGTCGAAGGTCCTTTTTCAGCAGGTTTGCTGTTGAAAAAACGGCAGCGCTTGATGCTAAAATACAATTGATTAGAATCAAGAGTTTAATCAAAGTTTTCATGGCTTTCAGAGCAACAATGACAATAGGAGACAATGGACTATAGCAGTTTATAAGAAAGATTTATATGTTACATGCATACTAAACTACTTAGAAACTAATTAATAATACATTTCAAGCATTTTACTTTTTGCTGCCTTCTTGCATACAGGCACGTATGAAGACGATCTCGACGGATGATGTTTGTTAAGCAATTCATTATTCATTTCATAATATCGTGGTATCCTTTTTAGTGGGGATAATTCAACAAACTGACAGGATTATATACAATTTTGGACATGAAATCGATGATAAACACACTTAAAAGGGACCATCGCAAGGCAAGAGAATAGCCTAAAATCGACAGGATTGTCTGTCAGTTGGCATATAAATCGAATGAGTCACGTATTAAATTGACGGAAAATACCCGTCAATTGATGATGGATACCACGGTATTTGAAACCGGTATGCAATTAATCGCGTTCGTGCAAAAACTTTGCGGCTTCTAGCTTGTAAAAATTTCATGATGTTAAAAAGTGCATGCAGTATGCACCTAAAAATGGCCTAAATGGCTTAAAAAATTAGATGCGGCGCATGGGGATGCCCACACGAAGGAATATACGGCGCATATGCCCACTATTGAACCTAGGTCATTCAGTACAATATCAATTCGAATGTCAATGTATGAAATACATCATTTGAGCGTACTTTGACAAATATTTCAAAACATTGAAAGGAGAGTAGCAAGTTATCAATTTAGCAAGGAGATAACAGATGTCAAGCCAAGAGACTAACCGATCTTATCAAGATATTTACCCCAAAAACTGAAGTCTAGCGAGACGATTTCAAACTCATCAACCGATCGCCACATAATTTAACAGATGAGTCAATGAAGATACGTGTATAATTTAATGCAAACCAACTTTATTTGAAAAGGACTTAGCGGGAAAATGAAAATTATGTTTAGCGGCATTTCAAATGACCATGAATGGGAATTACACGCGGACGCGCACTGTCAACGGGCATCTGCTCAGATCATATCCATATTTCCTTGTATCTCAAGTTTTGAGACGATCGTCTCTGGAATATGTGGTCCCTAGAGATAGAATTTGGTATTTAGCTGTGGTAAATTAGAAGTTCCAAACTCTCCTATAGTCAAAGTGTGACAAAACGTGCTTAGATCATACTGTTCTCTAACATATGGAGGTCTGCCTATATGCTGACATGCGACTTTTAGCTGTTTGACGGCAGTAACCTTGCGGTTTGTAGGTATGATAAATTGCTGCAATACTTAGGATATGAACATGCTATATATTACATGATACACGTATAATGCAAACTTAGCTGTTGAAAATGATTGCTTTAAGTCTGCGGGTCCGTCGGATTCCCATGAGTCGATGATTCCGTGGGATGGCATGGGCCAGTGAATAAAAAACTCGCCACATGGACATCACTGACTCTGACCTCATCCTGCTATACAAGATGAACGAGATGGATAAAAAGGATTTGATCAGGTCGCGTTAAACTTAACTTTATCTGAGTTGAGAGGCCTTTTTATTCCCTCTCAGCAGATTTCTTACTCCCGCGTCCAAGCGATTTAACATAAAAAATCGCACACTGACTTATCCATTGATTACTTTTATGAGACCTTGATGGTAAATACAATTTGTAAGGCCTAAAACTTTGGCCAAGGAGCGTCTTTGTTCTTTTTGAAATAAAGCGCAGCTGCTTAGAAGACAAAAATTGAAATTCTTAGAGGGCATATAAATGTGAAACGCTTACTTTGAGATATTTCTGACGCATCTCTGGTTTCATGTTTGCCACCATCGTATCTGCCATGCGCTTTTCTTGTTCTAACTCAACTTCCAAACTACGCAAGTGGTCCTCTTTGGTCTTCTTTTCCTCAAATAGAAATTCCAGGTTTCTCTCTTCACGGTCATTACTACCACGTAAATCTTCATAGTCAATTTGTACATTTCCCATGTCTTCGTCAGTATTGAGTTTATCAACTAATGTGTTGTAATCTCCGAGCTCCCCCTGTAAGTCTTTAATTTCTTTAGCCAAGTTCTCAGCCATTTGCTCATACTGAACGAAACTTTGGCTTTCTTCATTAGCCTCGTGAATATCATTGCTCATCGTTTTAACTTCCACGGATAGTTCATTGATTTTTTGTCTAAGAACTCCGATGTAATATGACTTATCTTCAACTTGACGACGAGGCCCCTTCGCTGCAGTTTTCATTCCTCCAAGACCTTGCTGGGTCATGGGACGATCCTCAACCCGAAGCTGCTGATTCATTATGAGGGCACCTCCACGTGTACCAGGTCTGGCCGCGGTTGTCAATCTTGTAGCCGTTCCAAGAGGAGGACGTCCAGCTTGAGGGGGCAACCCCTGAGTTTGCTGTGCCATCTGACCCGTCTTCAGACGTGATGCCGTTCCTGGTCGTACCGCAGACATCTGGAAAATATTTCGTCTTTATGAAAAGCATTGAAGATGGCCTATCAGTTGTGCATTAAGTTTCGCTATGTTATCTTGTCAAAGTCCTTTCGATAGAAGGGGTAATTTAAGATTGTCATAAGTCTAGAATAGCAAACTTGAAGTGACCTGAGTGCCACGAAAAGCTCCACGCTAGGATAGGCTAAAACTTGTTTTGGATATACCCAACACAAGCTTTAGGTAAAAACTTGGGAGAAAATCCAAAACCCAAGTCCAAGTTTGCAAAAATTTGAGTAAGCAGATGACAGAATAAGTAGTTTCTGTCGTTCTTTCAAAAGTGACCAAAGTTTACAAGCCTTGAAAAGTTGTAAAAAGTCGACAACAATTGACATTCAGCTATGATCAATTTAGTGGTAAGAACTCTTAAGCATAGTTAGCGATTCAAGCGTTTTCCGGCAATTAAGCTTTAATTTGCACGTTGCCTTCAGACAAAACAATATAGGCCTACATGTGATGGTGACGATGCGAGAGCAATTGATATTGAATGGCTTCAAATACAATTTTAAGATGTCGGAGATAGATAGTCTACTTTGCCTACTTTGTAGCAGCTTAATATTTCTACAATTGTAAATATGGATAACTAAATAAAAACAAAAGAAATTGTTTTGAAAATTGCAGAATAATGAAGGACAGAATAATAAACAATGCTGACATTGTTTGTAGTGAACGATTCACGACTAATTTTACGCTACATATTCTTTTCTGTGATGAACGTAATAATGAAAATAAAGCTTCGCTGCTGAAATATAAATTTATCGAATTTTTCGTCGATATGACGGCCTGTTCACAGAAAAAGGATCATACACAAATTTTCAAAAGTCAAAGATAGATCAAAATATCAATGCTTAGATCTATAATTTCACAATGCAAAAATATATGTACAACATGTTCTAAATTTTATGTCGGCAGTACTGTGCACCATCTACATTTGCGAATAAAAGAACATCTTACACGCAAGGAATCAAGCATCCACAAACATCTACAGACTTGCTCATCAAATAACGTGTTTCCTCTGGAGATTTCCATCATAGTTTCTGACTCCAATACCATCAATCTGTGTTTCAGAGAAGCTATCTATAGGAAATAATTAAGGCCTAATCTGAATGGTAGAGATGAAAGCTGTGAGCTGCAAACATTGATATTTCGATCTATCCTTGACTTTTGAAAATTTTTGTATGATCTCTTTTCTGTGTCATACCGGCAAAAAAATTGATAAATTTATATTTCAGCAGCAAGGCTTTATTTTCGTTTGTAGTTAACAATTGACAGTGTGAAGTAGTCTATAGGATCTTTAATGGGATACTAAATGCGGTCGAAACGCGCAATTACCTCATTTACCAATAATTCGACAAGCAATTCGTCTCGCGAGGTGAATGGAAAAGAATGGAGGGTCATTCCACACCAA
The DNA here is from genome assembly GCA_907163375.1 of Prostheceraeus crozeri. NCBI lineage: Eukaryota > Metazoa > Platyhelminthes > Polycladida > Euryleptidae > Prostheceraeus > Prostheceraeus crozeri. Next base: position 325,301 of record CAJQUW010010277.1, read on the forward strand.
AACGTCAAATTTCGGAAAAAGTGAGTGGCGAAGGTTCTCAGAATTTTTTGAAATTCACATATTTTCATCATTTAGGTCTATCCAGATGATATCCAAAATATTTCGGAAAAAGTCCGTCGGGAAGGTCACTCGCGTGGCCTTGACTTATTCGAATTTTTCTATTTTTAGAGAATTTATGAAAAATCATATGGATCTTTGACGGCCTACATCACCGATTTCGCATCGAAGTTGAGGAAAATTCTTCTTGGACCGCTTAAGTGATACCCAACCATAGATGTTCCAATCGGAATTCATTACTTTTTCGCTGCGAGAAAATTTCTGTGGGCCTTCAAAAAAAGTAAAAATTTCAGAAAATATTTGAAAAAATCGAATTTTCAAACATTTCTTAAAAAATGCAACAGTAATTTTGCAGTACCTTTTTCCGCAGGCGACTACAAATACATCTAAATAATTGTAGAAAAATATTTAGAAAATCACCAGGGATCGGGAAAGTGGCTTTTGAATCTCAAATTATATGAACAAAATTCAATTTTTGACATCTTTGACTCAGTCCTGATAATTTCGCGCAGCAGCTGCGTCAATTCTTTTGATAGGTCGAGTGTTTTACGCTTCACATTATCGATCTGAAACTGTAATCAGAAGTAACTTTTTACACCCAGAAGTATGATATTTTTGAATTTGAAAATGTGGTAAAACTAGATCTTTTTTTGTGCTGCTACTATCAAATTTATAAGTAGTATATGCATTGTGAATAGCAGATCATATTCTTTTATTGTCGAAGCTCGTTAACTCGAACTCGGATGGATTATATGTTCGACCTATGTTGTCTATCCCAGCCTCGTTAATTAGGGCCACTAAGGTCTTAACTCATTCACAGTTTTAATTAAAGAGTTTTGATTGTATCTGTAAACAGCCAGATGTTGAAACACGTTTCACATTTTCCCTTTATTATTTGAGAGGCAGTCAAGTTCTCTAAGTTTATTAAGAGACAGAAGGTAACCTCTGACCGAATTGCGTAATCTACAGACAAGATGAATAAATCACAGACACAGGCCTAGGAATTGAATAGGGAAAAACTTCCTGCTTTCATCAACACGTGAAACCGTTAAACAGATCGTAAGTGTCTCTCACCAGAAAATACTTGGGCCAGAAGTTCGCGGATACTATACGAGTCGCGGCAATTATTCATTGATAAAAACGATCATTAGATGCTCATATGATAATAGGTTAGCATTTACACAATTTCTACTTATATATCGGTAAGTAATCACCCAGTAAGTATGGTTTCTGTTTATTAAGTCGTTCGACAATTACAGCTTGATAAAATTGTATCCCTTTTATTTCATGTCTTTGCTGATAGTAGGTGTATATTAGCATCAGTGACTTCTTGGACCTATGGTCTTGCTGGAATGCACTGGTCTTGCTCGAAAATTGCCGGAAATATGGTCTTGCTCGAATGCACTGGCGTCTACTTCGAAATATCGACATTGTAATATTTAAGTGCATCGATTTGAGGTGTAAGTATAGAAAAACGTGTAGACCAGCTATCCTTTACAGCGAACTTACAGTGTGCATGCATTTAAGCTCTATTTTGTCTATCATTTCATCAGGTGTCATTGGAAATTGTCACACGATTTCTCAGGACAATATCATTCTTTAGCAATCATCAACAATATCACTGAATTGCTGTATAACTGCAATATGATGAGTCATTGTCATTTTAGAAATCGTCGCAACCAACAAGTTGAGGACAATTGAATATTCCTCCTCACTTATACTCTGATCAGTAGAGATCAAGTAGGGAACGAACACATATTTTCACAAGCTGAAATGCAATTGATTTTCTTTTAAAATTTCAAAATACAGATGCATGAATACAAACACAGTATTTAAGAAGTTTCAAAAATACAGTTATAGATACTTTATTGAGAGTGTCAAAAATCCAAGTGCAAACGCTGAAAAAGTAGTTAAAAGCATTTAAAATACAAATACAATTAAAGCCTGGCAGAGATCGCTTACACTTCACTCTAAAGAACCCAGGTGCAAACGAGCCGGTGTTAAGGAGCTTAATGGGGCCCTTCCCATAAGAACATCTGTCAGCTTGTCAGCTTAATGGAGTGTCTCTGTATGCCTCCATCCGTTGTAACATATCATGGCCTCAAAGCGTGGCGCAGGGCCGCTGTATGTGTGGCACTTGGTAGAATGGGCTAGATTTCTGCCACTATGGGTCCCACGTCGTATCTTCAGGTGTTTCCGAGACCACTCTAAAGTATCTGCTTTGTAGGTATGTGAAGCTTTTTAGGCGATTGATCAAAATTAGCGGATTTTAAAAAAATCTGAAAACTTTCCAAAATATAACCTCTATGCACCTCTTAATGGAGAGCTGCAATAGCTACAATTCCTATTTGAAGAAAGAGCATTGTCTATTCGACGAATGTTTTAATATAAAAACCATTTTATGAGTTAATGTAGTTAATGTCGGGAATTTCCGGAAATCACATGTTAAACTCCAGTAAGCAATATAACATGGGTATAAACTCACAAATTAATAAACGAAAAATCTCAAGTAAGTTTGACTTGAAGTTGTTCATATGAAAACGGACCACCTATATTGTGTCAAAATTCAATTAATTCTTGCGCCTTCTTATCGTACAAACATCAAAACGCCCGTTCTCTTATTCTAAATAAAGTCTTTTTCACTTGCATCCGTTATCGTGTTTACTGGAGAGCTATCAATATGAACAAAACCAACATATCAGAAATCGCATTATTTTCAATAAGAAAATATGATAATGAATCAAGTACAAAGGGAAAATATGTCAGTATTCCTTTCGATGCATCACTTGTTGAAATCAATGGAGCATGAGAGGATATGCAACACCGTTAATTCAGCACAAAATTGTGACGCTTTAGACATTCAGTTTTATCTCATTGATTTTTTATTAAAGACAGTGAGCATGTAAATGATCTTAAATGACCGAGTTTTTACCTTTTTCTTAATATTGCATCATCTAGGGTGCACAACTTGCTTTCGTCGATGGCCAATTATTCTGAGTGAAATATTGGCGGGCCACTTTCATCTTTCATTTTAGGTCTGCAATTTTTCAAGTGTCATTTATGCTTTACAATACAGTTGTCGTTATTCTCAACTTCAATTTCGTTCATAAATTATTTGCAAATGATTTAAGTTTAGGACAAAATAGTGTCGAATGAAGAGTCCACAGAATGCAAGTTTGTGCGAAATCTTTTTAATGATACATTCCATTATCCATATCGTTTTCAAATAAGTAGAACTTTATGTACAACGGAAGTTTTTAAAAATTCGCAAGCGATGTAAATATCATAGTTGGGTAATAGTGCTAAGATCTGTGCATGCACATGCACATTGCACATTCAATGAAAAGCACATCAACGGATGATGAAATACTATCACATGAATAGGCCTACGGCATGTAGTATACCAGGGTTATAATTATGAATCAACGTGAAACTGCGGCCGCTGATTGATACATGTACGTATCTGTGTCAAGCGCTTTTTGATCGAGTTTGTTAACGAATACTAGCTCTAACGCGTTTAATTGATACATGATGCGACAGCATCAGCTTCTGGTTGTCGATATTAGCGAAGAAAAGTGCGCGTGTGTTTATTCTTATGTCTAGGAAACAAGAAGCAATGCACACAGAGAAATGGACGTAGGCGATCATGACTACGTAGAGTAGTTGTTTGAGACTGCTGAGTCGCTGTTATGTGATAAAATTTGGAACTTGGACCTTGGATTCTATATTTCCTGAGCTATAGGCATGCATACTTAATTACTTTATCTACAAATATTCTAGAAGTGATTCCATAAACCTCGCGGGCTAAAAAATCCTTCACAGGCCGGATATAGCCCGCGGGCCGCATGCTGTGCACCCCTGATCTAGATGAAAAAAAGCTGAAAATGTGATTTCAAGGTTATATCCAAACTAGTCTACATTAACTGTGCGGTAGAGTATACAACTTATACTAGAGCAATTATCTTATGTCGCACCTGATTGTCCGTAATGTAATGATAACAAGCATTAATCAGTATTCCGCATGTTCTATTTCTTTCAGAAGCAACATTGTACATGTATAGAATCAAAACATAAAAAATCATTCAAAGTACAAAATGATCGACAAATCAGAAATAACACTCCTCACCCTTCGAGGTGTACTTAATATAAAATTGACTCTTTCGTGGAATTACTTCTCACTCCACTAAGGAAATGGAAGACCTTTGCAAATTTTCTTTTAACATCATTCCAGGCGTACACAATGGGACTAAAGCCCGATGATCTTGCGGTTTAGTAGATGCTTCAAGTTTCCCTTCACTGATGGAATGTTTCTCAAACAATGAATGGCATGTAAAAGCGTTATCATCTAGCAAAATACAATTTTTCAGAGTGCTTGGATCTTTGAAGATATCTAGAAGTGCGTGTTGACAGTTTAGCTCTTTGCCACAAATTGAGAAAATACCTGATAGAAGAAAGTTTGCTCTTCTGGGCAGATTGTAGAAGGCGACTGTTTAATGCATCAGTTTTGAGAATAATGCAGTTGCCTTGTTGATTAGATTATCATTAAAATGCTTTGTAACGATGGGCAGACTTCCAACAAATCTCAAACAATCGAGAGATGTCAGATACTTATCTTTCTCATGGACCACATCTGCCAAACCTATAGGCTGAGCCTTTCATCATTCTCATTTCTTAGGATAAATTTGCCTTCACTGAAATACTATCAATTTTGCTAATAACTTAATCGAACGTCCTTGGCATCAAATATAATTAAAAGCTTTCAATATCCAACAATACCATCCGATAAAACATAGAAATAATAAAATATGAATAACAAGTAATCAACAAAATCAAATTCAGAGTGCGATTTTCATTTTTTGGTTTATCGTACTTTCAAGAGATTTCTTCACATAAAAACAGGCTCTCAGGGATGAAATAATAAAAATGTGCTCATTTCAATCCAACATCAATTTTCCATGAATGCAATAATACTTATTGATACTTATTGCTGATGCTCAATACAATGAAATGTTCTAAATATGTGATGTCTAAACAAGTAAAAGTAATTTAAGAGAAACTTATACAGTGGATGCGCCGTTCTACGCAGGGAATTTGCTTGACATATAGGATGTCAAGCAAATGACCTCAGAAAGTACGAAAAGAAATTTTTTTAGTATTTCTGATATAATATAATATACATGATGTCTTCAACACGATCATGTAATAATAATAATAATACACTAAATGCAATCTTTATCGTCATAGAGATGTTTAACCGTACTACTAGTAAAGGTAGGCTATAGAATTGAAGTATTTCAAATCGCTCTCAACACCAGTTCATTTTGAAAAACTGACAATTGTGAGTATCATGGCTCTAATCAAAATCGACCCAAAAATAAGTAGGTGCGGCCAAAATAAAGAAATACGGTGAAATTACTGAAAATAGTTACATAACGAAAGTGTTTGTTAGCTACATCAGACTAATGGAGTATCAAAGTTCAATAAAAAAGGTACACAGAGCATCAGTAGTCACAAACAGATTATCAGGCATAAACGTCAAAACCTGTTTACTAAGGTCAGATACTCCTATACATGGGATAATCTAAACAATGCTGACATTCTGAAAAGCAGTGAGTTCAGGATAACTTCATCTCATCATGTTACTGAATGAGTCACACCGTTCAATGTGCTCTGTTGTAAATGATCCATGCATGTGATCACTGATGAAGATAGATGTGCTGTGTCTAGATTCCACCGACGCTTGTCATTATTTTCCTACTCGACAAAATAGGGTTCTTGTTCAAAACAATCTTCTCACAAGATGGTCCTGAAACTCGGTTTTTGATACAACTATCAAAGGGAAAGTCATGAAGCGAAATATATTAGATGTCGTAGGAACTAGTTCACCAACATCTCAATAATCCATGCGCCTGAAAAAATCGCCCGAGAATCAATTACAACTTACAACATAGTGGAAGCATGTGGAGGATGGACTTAAATATGCCTACATCGCATCATGTCTTATCATTGCAAGTTATCACATCATATCATCTCATTGTAAAAATCATTTTCAAATTCCATGCATTTTAAACTTCTTTTAATCCCTACTCATTTCTAAATGAAAATAATTGATCGATGTTAATCGAAATTTTTTGGTACATCTAGATAGGAAATGATAATAAAAATCGTTGAAATACTTGACTCTTTCCATTCCAAAATTGTTGCACCATGACTAGTCAGAGCATTTTCCAAATATTTTGCAACTGCAGTAGGCAACTGATTATCCAGTTAAAATTTCAGGCAGACACAGATGTTAAGGTGATGCAAAGTATTATATCGTTTTGTACGAAGACTCCTTTATCCTCATACTCAATTGAAGGCCCATTTGCTTTAATTGAATCTGCATCGGTATTTGTTGGGCATCTCCGGAAGAGAATGCGCATTGTTTGCGTCAGTTATCATAATCAATGGAATGTTGAGCTTTAATTCTGATGTCTAATTTCGGTTAAGTCTGTATAAGGTAGAGCGTAGTTGGCAATTATTCGCTGATGAGTGCTTCGGCTCGAAGTTTAAGTTTGCACCAATGGGAATGCTCTTCTCAATTCCATCAAATCAATAGTGGCTAACGAACCTCCAACGTCTAGCATTTGTGCACCAATATCCATCAAATAAATTCATAAAGAACTAAAGAATTTCTTCTTCGGCCCATTGCCGCTTACGATTATCTCAATGCTCCTAAGTGCTATGTGTAGCTCGATTTATATTTGGACCAACGATGAAGACTTGCAGAGTCGACTCATGAACGACTTAGGCTTCTTCTGATAAGATTAAATATTTATGAAACACAACTTCCAATTCTCCTTCGTAGCTTCCATCAAATAAGTCGACCTTACGGATTCATACTAAAACGTCGCAGTTCCGATTTCGTCGCATCCGATACGGTCACACTTTCGAATTCATCGCATCCGATTACGTTGCAAAAAGTCGCAAAAGGAAAAAGGCCGCATCCGAATTCGTCACATTCAAAATATTAAATTTGTATGTTTCTTTATATCAATGTCTTAGTATGTCACGTTTAATCATTTAGAACACGTACTCTTGATTATACCTTGACAGAAAGGATTCAAGTGATGGAATACGGTGGACAAATTCAATTTTAAATCGCGTGACAAAAATCAAATTCATGGTCGCTGAAAAAAGGAAGCACATCTGGTCCGCATAGATATGCTTGGAGTTACTTTAGGCATGAACTGATATGAACTTGGAAATATCTCTTCTTTATCATCCATATCTACGCCATGCCTTAGCATCTATTGATGCCACCATAGACCCATAGACTTCAATCCGATCTACCTACCTGAACTATCAATTTGTTGATTAATCAAACTGCGACCAAATCGGAATTCAATTGCGACGAAAATGGAAACGAGACCAATTAGGATGCGACGAATTCGGATGTGAAGTTTTCTGAAGCGACGTTTTCGTATGCGACGAAATCAGAACTGCAAACGTTTTCATACAATGAGGAGTTGAGGACATAAGACCACTCAAACTTTCCTGGTTCCCGCTTTACTGCCAAAGTAGAAGTAGAAATCTATCATTATCAAAAATGTGAAAATGAAAATGGAAACCCGGGGTTGGAATTTTAGGAATTCTGGTGCCCATTCATATTATTCAAAGAAAACACGAATGATACTAATTTATGCGTTAGGAATCCCTACATACATCAATAGTCAACCAAATGGAAGTCGCAGCACCTTCCTGTTGGAACCATTGCTTGATACAAACTGTCGTACAATATAGAAACCCCGAAAATTTTAACAGACTGACTTGCCATGTTTGTCACATATACTCAATTTTGCACGAAGTTCAATAAAGTTAGTACCAAGATAATCAGTAGATGCTACGTTTTGAAATAGGCTGGTATTCAAATTGCTTTGAACGTGTGACCTTTTTTCGATCCCGTATAGCCCACCTCTACTACTAGGGCTGCATCATTCGATATAAAGCGTTTACAGCAACCATAACAAAGTCTTTCGTCAATGTTATTGGAAGCATTTATCCTTATTTACTATTTGATCATTTTTAGTTAACATATATCATTATTCCACTTAACTTAGGTCCTGCTAATCCTGCATAGAACTTCCGCGTAAGTCGCTTTTTTGCTACATCACAATGCATTTTTGCAATACTCTACAGTAAAAACCACAATCATTCGATTTTTTTCCAAGTCAAACATTCGTAGCAATTGAATTATTGCAAAAATCGTGATGATTTTGATGTCTATGACTTTAGCATTTAATGAAACTTATAGATGCATTCGATTAAATGTTTAAACACATTGCTTGTGTTTTAGTGTTATGACTTTTTGAAGACAATATACTACTTTCGTGAACGTGTAACTGGAAACACGCTTGTTTTCCATATCTCCCGAACGCCCATGTATTTCTAGGCTGCCGAACCAATACATTACATTGGCGACGAGGATAAATAAAGCTGTTTTGTCCATATTTCATGCATTGTTTTGGTTAAGTGTCTATTTTGGTTAAGCCAATTTTTTTTTCTTGAAATGAGTTTCGACAGTCTGGGCGTTCCGAGTTTTGACGAGAAGGCAGATAACGTAAGTTCTGCCTGGAAGAAGTATATTAGGAGTTTCCTGTATATGATTGAAGGCCGTGCAATTACAGAATCCAAAAGGAAAAAGGCTCTTTTACTGCATTTAGCGCGTACTGATGTGCAGGACATTTATGTTACGCTAGAGGATAAGGAGAAAGCGGACGGAGATCCATTTGATTGCTGCGTTCATAGTCTGACTACTTACTTTGCTCCAAAATCCAATAGAACGTACGAGCGACATCTGTTTCGCAGATTGCGTCAAGATGACGATTCGATTGACCAGTTTGTAACCAGAATTCGGAAACAGGTTGCACTTTGCGAGTATGATTATCCAGATGAAGCTATCCTTGATCAGCTAGTTGAAGGATTGCGTTCTCAAGTTCTGCGTGAGCGCATCCTAGAAAAAGGTGACCGACAATCTCTCGACGAAGTCATTAGCTCTTGTTGCGCATTTGAGGTGTCAAGACACCAAGCTAGGAATTTCGATTACAGATCTTTCCATGTCAACAGAATTAAGTCTGGTCCACCTAGGAATGGAGTCGACCTCACAGAAATTGTTTCAAGTCAGAGAACCGTGGAAATTTTTCTAATCCACAAAATCACAGAACTCAGCACAAGCCGCAGAATTTTTCCAAACCTCAGCACAGATCCAATTCGCAAGGCGATGCGCTTGTTGCGTCTAATATGCCTACATCTGCATCTAATCAGCGTCGTTGTTTTCGCTGCAATAACACGAATCATCTTGCAAATGACCGTAATTGCCCTGCTAGGACAGCCACATGTTTGACATGCAAGTCTAAAGGCCACTATGCAGTTTGTTGCAGGAGCAACAAACAAGTGAATACTCTGACTTCTTTCCCCGATGCTTCCGAATCTGAAGCCATCATCGGTTATGGCAACTATGCATTTTCACTGAATTCTCCACATGAATCCATTGAGGCAGTTGCTGGGGGTCAGTCTTTGAAATTGGTAATTGATAATGGTAGCAATGTTAATGTTGTGGACAGAAACACATGAGAAAAGTTGAAGTCCGCAAATGTCCAGTGTAAGTCTTGGCCTGTTCAGGAAAACTCTACTCGTATGGTCATAAGAAAGGTTTCGATGTTTATGGCAAATTTCTGACTGAGATAAAAGTGCCATCTGGTCATTCATGCACCAGAGAATTTATTGTCTTTGACGGTGAAGGAGATCCCATTATGAGCAAGCAAACTGCCATAGATTTGAAATTGATTGAGATGAACGTCAATGCAATTGACAGCAGGGCGTATGTCCAGGACGAGTTCAAGCACGTTTTTTCAGGCCTAGGAAAGCTTCGAGAGTACCAGTTGAGGCTAACCCTTGACGAGAATGTTACTCCAGTCACTCAGAAAGTGAGACCGATTCCTTTTTCTATGAGGGAGAAAGTTAAAAAGGCCCTGGAAAAGCTTTCCGCGTCCGATGTCATTGAGGAAGTACACACCCCTTCAGACTGGGTCAGTCCAATAGTTGTCGTTCCAAAGAAAGACGGGTCCAATGTTCGTATTTGCGTTGATATGAGGCGTGCAAATGAAGCCGTGAAAAGAGTCAAGTATCCATTTCCAAACATTAATGAAATGCTAACAGAGGTCAGCACAGGGAAAAAGTTCTCTAGGCTTGACATGAACTGGGGTTTCCACCAGATCGAATTGCATCCTGATTCAAGACCGATTACTACCTTTGTTACTCCTTTTGGGCTCTTTCGGTACAAGCGCCTGATGTTTGGCATCAATGCAGCGCCTGAGATATACCATAATGTTATTAGTCAAACTCTCGCAGAATGTGAAGGTGCAATCAGTTACATGGATGACATCATTGTTTTTGGGAAAGACGAGCACGAGCATAACCAGCGACTCCGTAAAGTTTTGAAGACGATCCAAGAGAGTGGTCTAACTTTGAATGAGAAGAAGTGTTGCTTCATGCAGGATTCCATTGATTTTCTTGGTCATAGAATTTCCGGAAGCGGTATGACTGCCACGAAAAACAAGGTTTCGGCGATCGTTAACACGCGTCCACCCACAGACGTCAGTGAGCTAAGATCCTTCCTTGGTCTCGTAAGCTACTGTGGAAAGTTTATTCCACATCTTGCAACCATGTCAGACCCACTTAGACAGCTCACGAGAAATGAACACAAATTTTTGTGGGGACCTGATCAGATAGCAGCATTCGAAGCGATTAAGAAAGAAATTGAGAAAGGTACCAAATTATTCGCCTTTGATGTCAACTTGCCTTCTGTTTTGATGACAGACGCCAGTGATGTAGGTCTCGGTGGTGTTCTTTTGCAAGAGTGTGAAGATGGTTCTTCCTTGAGACCGATTGCTTTCGCCAGCAGAGGGTTGACGAAAATTGAGAAGAAATATTCCACGACTGAAAAAGAGGCTCTGGGTATCATTTGGGCATGTGAATACTTTCACACCTACTTATTTGGATGTCGATTCCGCTTGAAAACGGACCACAGACCACTGTTGTATCTATATTCAAGAAGATCTAAACCTTCTGCACGGATCGAACGTTGGGTTCTCCGTTTGCAATGCTATGACTTTACAGTCGAACATGTCCCAGGCCGTCTGAATATAGTGGATCCTTTGTCTCGCCTTTCGTTCACTGATGTTAATTGTCAAGACAAAACTGAGGGCATTGTTCGCTTTCTCACTGAGGCTTCTGTTCCAGTTGGATTGTCTGCCAGAGATATTGAAAGGTCATCCGAGTTTGATGAAGAATTAAAGATTGTGCGCGAAACCATTAGGACAAACGACTGGGAATCACGTGAAATTCCTCTCTCGTACAAAATCATAAAACACGAATTGACAAGTTTGGGTCACATAATCTTGCGAGGTACTAGAATTGTAGTTCCTCAAGTTTTGCGCCAAAGAATCGTTGACTTGGGTCATGAGGGACACCAGGGTGTCGTCAAGACAAAGCAGAGACTGCGCTCCAAAGTTTGGTGGCCTTGCATGGACAAAGATGTCGAAAGAAAATGCCGAGCCTGCAAGGAATGTACATTAGTCACAGTTGAGAACTATAAGGAACCCATTGTTCGTACACCATTACCAAGCCATCCATGGGAAGCTTTGAGCATGGACTTCTTAGGACCATTCCAAAATGGAAAGAAGATCCTTGTGGTCGTAGATTATTTTAGCCGTTGGGTAGAGGCCCGTGTGATGACGAATACTACATGTGAAGAATTGATAAAAGTTCTTGATGAAATTTGGGCTACACATGGATATCCTTTACTACTCACTTCTGACAATGGACCACCTTTTCAAGCTACAAAACTTTCCAGTTATTTCCAAGAGATTAATGTGAAGCACCATAGAATTACTCCATTGTGGCCACAGGCAAATGGTGCAGTCGAACGACAAAACCGAACTCTTCTGAAATTCTTGAAAATTGTCACCGCCAAAGGTCTTTGTTGGGAAGTTGAATTATCCAAGTTTTTGTTGGCCTATCGCACTACTCTACACAGTGTCACAGGCGTCGCTCCTGCTGACTTGATTTTTAAGAGGACGTTGCGCACAAAGCTGCCAACGCTTTGCAGCTCTGATTTGCTTCTCGAAGAGGTTAGGGACACTGACAGGTTTTCTAAGGAATTAGGGAAGGTTCTAGCTGACAGGCGGAAGAATGTCCGACCGGTAGAGTGGAAGGAAGGTCAGAAGGTCCTAGTTAAGAATGAAGAAAGAGGCAAGTTAGCACCTGCTTACGAGAATACTCAGTACACAGTCGTAGGAAGCAAGGGATCACAAGTGATCGCACAGTCGGACTTAGGAAAGGTCAGGTGCAGAAATAGTTCTTTTTTTAAAGCTATCCCTCCTGAAGACTGTGATAGCGAACTGACGGAACCGATGGTAGAAAATTTGAGCGATTGCGAGATTGGAGAAGATTACGAGAATGGAGAAGATTCCGAGAATGGAGAAACCATGGAGAAGAGGGCGATATCGGTGAAGCCACGACGGGATCGGAAGCGACCGACAAGATTCAAAGACTATGTCATGAAGTGACAAAGTGACAGCTGTTGATTTGACGAGTGCCCTTCTACAAGCTCAACCTCTCTTGTGCCCTTCTACAAGCTCAACCTCTCTTGTGCATGAACTTTGTCAAATACTGTACACACTAGCCTTCTTCAAAGAAGGGGGAGAGTGTGATGTCTATGACTTTTGCATTTAATGAAACTTATAGATGCATTCGATTAAATGTTTAAACACATTGCTTGTGTTTTAGTGTTATGACTTTTTGAAGACAATATACTACTTTCGTGAACGTGTAACTGGAAACACGCTTGTTTTCCATATCTCCCGAACGCCCATGTATTTCTAGGCTGCCGAACCAATACATTACAATGATGAGGTGTCAGAAAATAATGATGCAGCAAATTGGAATTTCAAAAGATCATCATCAATAAGTAAGTTCCTTTATTATATCTGCACATCGATTTCAGTAGATAATGCCACCATATTTAGCTGGTCGCCTCCTAATGCCAGCTTATCTACAATCAAAAATAGAAGTTTGCAAAAGACTAGTTTACGAAAGTCATCATAAATCCTTTTCATATGTGCATCAATGTCGCTACAATCAAACCTTGAATCAATCCTCAAGCATGAGGCTGCTCAAGGTCTATTGAAATCATTTTCCACTATCTGCATTGAATAATGTTCATAAAATCTTTCGCTATATTTTTGGAAGGGTCAGTGATCATTTAAAATGAAAAGCATTAATTGAAGAAACATGGAATTTCACATTTATTTCTGTACTCTGTAGTCTGCTGTAGTGCTGCATCATACATAATTAGATGTTTTCGTTTTCTGCACTGTACATTCCGGGTTCAACTGGACGCTTATTTTTCATCAGAATTAGTTGTTTATCTAACAGTACATCAAGCATTGTTAGTCTAGTTGCATTCCAGTTGTTTAAGTCTAAAGAAAGAAAGCCAACAATTATATTGGACAGTAAGAGTACAAAATGAATATGATTTCAGTATAAAAAGTGAAATTTAGTGCGCTTTTAAAAACCAAATGATATGTGTAGGGGCAAACAGAATAATAAACAATAAATAGGTAAGCAAAAAGGAAAATATCAGCAAGCATGGAGGCGGGAATTCAAAAACATCTTCGCCAATCGTCACCCACAGATGCCTCAGATTTTTAGACTGAAGACGAGAATGGCATCGAAATTCTACAATTTTGCATGTGTTGACATTGCAATGGTGATTGCTGACTATTTGTAGCATCAATAGAGAAGTATGTTTAAAATGTATAGCCTGCTTAATTGAATTTCATAAAAAAACATTCATTTTGCCACATGTGCGGAAACAAATGTGCAAAGGTATGTGTCAAGTCAAAAAGAGGCAACCCTTCTTGAAATGCCCATCAAAACCCATGTAGAACAACGTCTCTCCATAGGATCCAAGGTCGTAAAGAATTTCATTCATGAACAACCTGAAAGTTTTCTTGAATTTGATCAACACAAAACTTTGAGAAACGTCAATGCAGAACGCAACCTGATCAAATGCTGGGGGAAATACGCGCATCACTGGAAAGATGACTCTTCAAAGTAACGAACAGAACAGCAGGAATGATGACGGCAAAGCCGGAATTTATAGAGAACAAGAAATATTTTAGTGATGTATGAAGCAGTTGTGATGGCCAATGCATTTGAAGATAAAGATAGTCACCCAATTCACTAATCCAACTTTACAATAATAACCAATTTTAAAGATCGGCAAGAATATTTCGAAAGAAATCCTTGAAAATGAAATGCTGGATGTGTCACTTATTGCATTAAAGGGTACATTAGTGTGTCGAATTCAATTCTACTAGAATTCCTCAAATGCTGATACTCTGCATTAGTGAATCCAATTACGTAGCTGATACACGTGGTAGCAAAATTCTTCGACTACTTCTGAAATATGATGCCTCAATAAAAATGCGAAACTAGTATCCATAGTTAGTGTATCATAGTTGAAAACATACAAATGACCTTTGAAGAAACAAACAAAAACCTATATTGGGTTGATTATAGATTAAGCAGGACCAGATGCAAATCAAGTGTCCTGCCACAAATGTCCTATTTGGGTGCAAGATCTCATCAAAATTCATCATACATTGAATAGTTTGAAGGTTTATAGCATAGACATCGGATAACATTATTAGGATAATAATAATAATATAATAATGTAATCCGATGTCTATGCTTTCTATAATGCAATAGCATGTCTATGGTTTGAATGTCTATGTCTATAACACAATTGTGTTCCTTAATACAAGTGTGAATATCTATGAATGTCATGAAGTGAAATGCGGATGAATGAGGGCTGTGCGTTGGAATTAGACCATTTATCACGACAGTTGAAATCATGGTCGATTAATCGGTTGCAATTAATATACGAAGATGAACGGCAATTTCGGAATGAAAAATGAGGAAACGATGAATAAATGGAAAGCAAGTGAATCGAATACACGAGATGTGGGATTCCCCTTCACGATCCGTTGTTGGAAAGGGGAGAAATGTGACTTTTTGTTCTTCATGTCTTGTTTGAGTTGGTGAGACTAGAGTGGACAGCAGAGGTTTGTTGATAATCACTACCACAGACATCGAACACCAAATCGAACACGAAGTATGAGGTCTCTCTTAAAAGCTTAAAGCATTAGAGCCTCTCTTGGTCTACCAAATGACCTTGCCACAAATTTGTCACGGGAGCTGTCCGGTCTAGACCTAGTTGTTTATGTTTGATGTCTATGATCATTACAGTCAATCATGTAGGAACCGACTTTTGTTGAAGCCAATTTGCCGAAACCTGCATCATTTGCAGGCACTAACCGAAGCCCTGATGTTTTGAAAGGTGCCATGCCAGATTTGTAAGATTTTATTTACGTATATTTCAATTTTTTACTTGGCAACCGAAAAAGAAAAAATAGTGATTCTGTGCCATGAATGATCCACACATCTGTTATAGCCTGCTATATATATATATATATATATATATATATATATATATATATATATATATATATATATATATATATATATATATGCCACCGTGTGATGATCTTCGTAGTGATGTCGGATATGAGTTGCAAGAATATCAAAGCTCAAATTTATTTAATTAATTTTGCAACACCTTGTTTTTATAAGTGAATATCTGAAGCGAATTTCAACATGCGTTTGTTATTATGCGTGCATTGTGTTTCCTAGTAACAGAAACCCAAGGGCGTTCATTTGCTGTCATACTTTCAAAAGATGCGTAACTAAATGCATATAGATAAGAAAATATGAGGATTGATCGTTAAATATCTTGACATCGATGGTTGGTCGATTGTGTTGATTCACCTGTTGTCCAAGGTTATAGAAATCATGGTTCAACTTTCAGTATTTTAATACTTGATTATGTTGTTCTGTCACCTTAGCGCCGGTTGGACTATATTTGATGTAGGATATTATAAAAACTGATGTGTTATGATGTGTAGGAAATTCGAAAACGTGTTGGATTGCATAGCTTCATTTCCATTGGCTTGAGGACGCATCTTTTGCGGACACCATGCTTCCTGCCCTGCTTCTTGACTGTGCTTTGCCACTGTCGGATATCCTTTTTTGATTATTTGTTGTCACGCCTGACTAATGTCCTGCTCGTGACGCCTTCAACGCCAAAAACGTTAACAAGTTCAAAGTTCTGCACTATAGTACACAATATGTTGTCTGAAGCAATTTCTTCTGTCTATTTTATATCCTATGACCATCAAAATCCTTTCCAACCTTCGCCCCAAAACACAACTACTTATTTTTGTTGACACTTGCTTGACTTATGTGATCTGAAGTTGAGGCAACGTTATTGGCTTGCAACAACGTCTTATTCAAATATATTATTTTGTAGAACACTATGAGGGTGCCTCAAATGTCACATTAGATTCGGTGTTTTCTAGGCCACTTTTCAAAAAACATAGAAGCTTGCTCAAAAGATGTACCGCATTTTTCCAATTCTCAAAATCATCCAGTCTCAGACACATTGGTATGCGAATCACTTCAAAGCCGAGCAGCAGACACACAAATGGCTCTATCACCTTAAGTGATCTGACGATGCGTCAGCTACTCCAACCTTCTCAAAAATCATGTCACCGATTCGTCTGTTTGGAATGCGTCTTTATCGAATGCATAAAGTTATTATAAAGCAGCGCTTGGTATGAAACCTAAAACGCCTGATTATGTAGCGCCTTTAAGAAAATGAAGAGATACCTTGAACGGAGTAGGTTACCCAAAAAATCAATGTTTCTGATCCCAGAACAATTTTCGAAGGCTCTGAGGAAGAAAGATCATCAGCAACTCAATATCTCTGAGCATTGAACAACGAAATCTGTATAAACATGTAGAGGGTGCTGTGCATCGCCCTACAAGGCCATCTTGCACTCAGCAACTTTATGGCTATCAGATGCGGGACAGTCTCAATGAATAGAGAACAGCAGCATCGCAGCGTCCACGATTGTCAATGAATTTTCATGTGAATAGGCCTAATAATAAAATATTATATGAAAAATAAAGTTATAAAATTTTCTTATACTAATTGCAATTGTTCTATGACGTTCTAGTAACTCATCTCATCATTCATGGTGTCGCGACAAGAGATCAATCGCTGACCGAAGTAAAGCAACTCTTTTTTTCCATAATTTGATGCAGCAGCTAGCATGCAAACGAAGTCACTATACAGCTCTCACAAATTGAGTGAGGCACAATTGAGTTAATCTGATCGCGCGCTATAAATGTCCAGTCGTCTTTAACCGAATAGAAAAATTAAGGGGCAGGATCACACTCGATTTTCACAAGCAGTAGCTTATACTGCAATATCTGTTGGGATGAATACCAAAGCCACATAAGCGCTAAGACTTCTCATGAAATTTCGATCTCTCCAGATCAGTTATTACATCAGATACGTTGGTTATCATCCATAGAAGATTGAATTCTCAAATTATCTAAACCTCGATGAGGTTGTTGCGATGAGGATGTTGCATCGAAGCGAATGTTGCTTCGAGATATTTGTAGGTAGCCTGGATATCAAGGAAAGACGAGCAGAGATCCTAATTTTCCTATTTTTCTCGAAGTTTTTGATGGGTCTAGTGATTCATCCAAAAATGCAATAAAATCACAGGGGGGGGTAGGGGATGTATTTCTGACAATTCCTTTTTTTAGGCAAAGTGATATGTAGTAGTCCTAGATTGCATAAAATCTTCTATTCTGTATCCTAAACAAGTATCTGAAATGTTTTGAAAACGTACTGCAAATTCACATTCGCCCTTTAAACACAATACATGTTTGGTCTAAATTGCTAGCACTTGAAGAAATCTTGTTGACTGTGTCGGAGTCAGAATCTTTTGAGAAGAGTGTCCTTGATACATCAAAAAAATGCGCAAAAAGGAGAGACAGACACCGTTACTCATATGCTAATGAAGGATCCTCTTTCCAATGACATTCTGAAGTGCTTCGAAGAAGTAGATCCAGAATCCACTTGAAGACCCACAGCTTGACTAAGCTGAAACTTCTGTCGAAATACATAAATACATACCCTAGGTTGAATAAAAGTTTCTATTCTGTATCTTAAACAAGTATCTATCTGACAACTCTTCACGCTATTCCTCCCTGTATGGATTGATGAAACCAGCTATCACCTGTTTCCATGGGCCTAAAGTGGAATGATCCTTCAGTTTAATGAACATGACATCAACTGAATTCCGGCCTCGCATTAGTGTGGAAACGTTGAACGTCACTCTATGCGCTCAATACCAACGGAAACTGTTTGGGAACTGTATGAGCCAACTTGGATCTCAAAGTATGAGGACAGCTTGGAAAGTTCGGCGGGAGAGACAAGCGGTAACGCGATTGGTGAGGAAAGTTGCAACACGGTTGACAGAAACAGGAATGAAAGAAAAGCGAGAAAGAGCTGCTAAAGAAATTAATGAACGAACGAAGACAAAAACTAGAGAATATGATCGAAAAGCAGAAGAACAGTAAACGACTCATACGAAATTTGCCACCCATTCCTAAAGTGGTTGTCGCGCATGAAGAACCTGAGAATGAAAAACTCTGGAACCTGGTCCTTGATACTTTTGCGGCCCTACCACCAACAAGGAAAGCGAAACAAGCAGACATAAGAACAATGTTTTTTAAACAGCAATAAGTAATAGTACTTTGTTTTAAACCACAAAATAATGAAAGTTGTGACATGTAGTCACTAACTACTTAAGTCCCTGTACATCTTTTGTAGCTATGATGTACATGAATATTTTGCAGCATGGATGGGTTATTTAATTTATTTCGTCTCCGCGAAGAATGATACCCAATTGAAAAATCTTTACTCACATCATAACAAAAATTATCGATTAACAAATAGGCACAATACCAATTAGGCACCCTATCCTGATTCATGCACATTAATCTAATGAGAATAACAAATTTCATTACTATGAGTTGTCTAAATTATAGTATTCATGTACAGTTTCTATCTGAAATTAAATCACGGCTTTTACATGTTCCTCTTTCTAAGCGATAAAATCTTGATAAATGTTGATAAATAGGCCTAAGAAATGGAGATGATAATATACACAATGAAATATTTCTGATAGGGGCCTTCGAGTCTTGCTTTTGTCAACCTCGAGTCGAGTCGGGCAAAATTTTCAAAGATATTAAGAGCCAAAAATGTGTGTAGGCCTACTTAGGCCAATAGATGCAATGAAGAGAAAAAGAAAATATGGTATATGGCGACGCAAATCGTTGATCGAGTGAGTGGGTTATCCTTTGTTAAGTATATGTCGATATCGATAAAAACTTGATAAATGTTGATAAATAGGCCTAAGAAATGGAGATGATAATATACACAATGGAATATTTCTGATAGGGGCCTTCGAGTCGTGCTTTTGTCAACCTCGAGTCGAGTCGGGCAAAATTTTCAAAGATATTAAGAGCCAAAAATGTGTGTAGGCCTACTTAGGCCAATAGATGCAATGAAGAGAAAAAGAAAATATGGTATATGGCGACGCAAATCGTTGATCGAGTGAGTAGGTTATCCTTTGTAAGTATATGTCAGGGGTGCGCAACCTGCGGCCGTAGCAGAAGCAAAGTGCGGCCGTGACAATGAGAAGTAAATGAAGAAGAATATTGTGCATGTATATTGCAAATAATGCTCGAGCTTAAGACAAAGGAGAAACAATCGTCAGTAGCATGCTTGTCACCTTGTAACTGTCGAACTCTTTTATTCCCATGCTGCTTGGAAAAATGCGTGCCCGCAGGCGAGATGAAGGCGTTCAAATGCAAGCAGTTCGATAACTCATGAATAGAATATGCGCTCAACCAAGAATTTAGTGCGCGGTTCGACGACTTCAACGCACTTGCTCCTAAAATAAAACTCGTTGCCTCGCCGCACCTGATCCAGATAGAAGAGGTTCCATTCGAACTTCAAATGGAAGTGATCGATTTGAAGGAGAATGATTGTCTTGTGAAACAGTTCGAAAGTGGTGGTATTTTGCTTGAAATATAAAAAATATAATAAAATGAAATTTAGAAGCAGCTGTGGAATATCCAAGATTGCGAGAGTTGGCCCAAAATGTTTTAGTTCTATTTGTAAGAACATACGCTTGCGAGGCAGCGTTCTCTAAATTGAAGTTCATAAAGAACAAATACCGGACGCGCTTAACAAAAACAATCTCGAGAATAGTTTGCGTTTAATGACATCCTCTCAAATGCCTGATTTTCAAAGTTTGTTCAACAACGGACAACAGCAAGTTTGTCACTGAGTGTTACACTGATGTTGTAATTTCTCTACGAGATATTGTATTTCTACCTATTTAGATTTTGTGTATTTTCATAAATGAAATATGTAAAAGTTTCAGTTGTGTTTTTATTTCACATTTATCATTAAATTTAAAGCTCACATTTTGGGCTGGGAAATAACTGCATGATTAGTGTAATAATAATATACTTTATAACTTCAATAATAACGCAAGTTAGGCAGGCTATATACGAGGTTTTACAAATGCGTAGGCCTATATGCGAGTGAATGCCTAGAATAGACCGGCCCTGTGATGAATGAATGAATTTTGTATGGCTCGTGATTTCTTTATGAATTATTACAGTAGCTTTTTAAAGTGTGTTCTCCTTCGGTTTCCCTTACAAAACATGCCTTTAACTTTTCAAGTGCTAATAACACCTCAAGCTTAAAATCTTCTCGGGTCAAAAATGACCGTCGGTCGTATATGGGTTAGCTTGCTAACTCATTCTTTACGAAGTAGGCCTTTATGCGATTTTCACTGCGTCATTCATCAGGGAAAGCTAATTTAAGTGGTGGAATATAAAAAGGATTGGCTATTGACCTAGTTCTTTGTAAACATATTAAGTGCGGCCGTGATTCTTTCGGCCTTCGAAATGGCGGCCGAAAAATGTAGAAGGTTGCGCACCCCTGGTATATGTAATTGTGGACATTAGACATGTTTCGCACAAATTTAAAATAATCTATGCATCCAATCATTAATTTAGATTATTTTTGCAATCAATTTTTAAACCTTTTGCTTAAGCATTGTATGTATTTTACCTTGTACGTATATTGTACAATAATTATTCTGAATACCGTACATAGGGTGAGAGAGAACATCGCTCAGCTACCATTAGGAAATTGGCAAAAGATCAATTTCATCTTTAGCGAGTAAACTTAAACATGTGTTTCTTGGAGTTATGAAGTGCTATGTCTACTGGTCGCTGTTCGATGTCAAGGCAGGTCCTATTTTTTTTAACATTTACAGAAATTAACGGAGTTCGCAGTTTTTATTCCAGTTGTACAGTAGGCCTATTGCAATGTGCATTTATCGAATTTTTGTATTTATCTAGTAGCATTCTATTCAGTCTATTCCAGTTAAATAGCTTGTGTAGTTATTAATCACTTTAGAGAACAGTACATCATCAGACTATCTATCAATTGCAGCTGATTAATGTGATTTTGCCCGAGTTGTAGTCTGCTGACCATAATATCATCCTGCACTTGCCTTAATGAGAAACCTGTTTACCTAAGTTGATAAGTGTAATTTTTTGTGAGTAGTGTATTGAATCATTTTTCGTTTTTCAACAAAATATGATAACAATACACGTGCACATTTTTACTAAAATATGATTTCTGAACAGCTGCCAGAGTGAGTATTTACGTGCGTGTGATAAATAAAAAATGGCAAACAAGCTGTCTGATAGGCTGAAATAACAGGTCCGAATTGCCTTTTGCAAAGATGAGGCTTTGAGAGAGAAATAATTAATCTTCTTCAGGGATCGCAATTCACTCAAGAAAAAAAAACGGAGAAAAACCGGGGTATGAATGCATAAATTTGAAATATTTACATTAGACGAATTTCGCAAAAAACCCGGAAAATTGCGGTCCCTGATCTTCTCCCTTGAGCTGATGTGATTAGCCGTCCTTAAATGTGACTGAATTCAGGGAACATTTCATTGCAACTTCAACAATATTTCTGTGACCAGGCTGTGAACAAAACATAATGCTAAATATACGAGTTAAAGTAGTAGTTCATTAAAGAAACTCAATGTAATCGAAATAAGAAAGGTGTGCAAACGCGATATATTTTTACACATGTTCGCCAACTCGATTCGAATTATCATCGCTGTTCGATTACTCGAACGGTATAACAAAATGTCGAGTACTCGACTCGACATTTTCGATTACTCGTAGGGTCCTAATTTCTGACGAATTTTTATTACACAGTCTCTTTCACTGTGATTTTCGTGAAGTACGCGTAACTAGGCAAAAAGTTGATGTGTGTGATAATCATTTTGCATCTACTGATTATGACATTAATATGATACTGATATGATCGGATCTGTGTAGCCTATTTTCATATAACCACCTGAAACTTTTTGAGTTACAGATTGAAGAATAGATCTACCAGTAGGCCTAATGCAAAATTTTCTAAATAATTTATACCGTCTACATTACTGCAGTCATGCCGATTACGTCATACTTCACCCGCTGTATACATCTATTTTCACAGCTTATGTGTGCTGAGCTATGCGGCATCGACTTATCTCGTATGCTTCAGCAACTCGTGACTTCTGGCAAAGGCGTCAGTAAATAGGAATGCCCAAATAAAATTCAACGAGAGAAAGTGGTGTCAACGATCCAAGACAATGAGGACCTTGCATCGGAAAGCTTGGACTTGGTTTTAGATAAATCATCTTTACTATTTGTCATGTCTTGAATTTAATTGGAAAGAGCCATTATTGAAAGATACTGATTTTATTTTCATTTTCGTTATTTATTACAAAATAACGAATGCGAAAATAAAATCAATATTTATCAATATTGGCTATCTCCAATTCAATTCAAAGCTTGGACTTGGTTGCATTCTTTTGATAGACGTGCATGGAGCATGATCCTGATAATTTGCCTTTGAAGTAGGCTGCATAGTAACAGTTTTTATGGAATATTTTGAAAGATTTAGCCAATATTATCATTTATCGTCGGTTTTCATCAATTTAGATTTAGAATATTGATGCATATTTACACTGTAAAAGTTTTGATTGAAAAAGTAGTAATATATGTCTCATATTAAGGCAAAGTGATATGTAGTAGTCCTAGATTGCATAAAATCTTCTATTCTGTATCCTAAACAAGTATCTGAAATGTTTTGAAAACGTACTGCAAATTCACATTCGCCCTTTAAACACAATACATGTTTGGTCTAAATTGCTAGCACTTGAAGAAATCTTGTTGACTGTGTCGGAGTCAGAATCTTTTGAGAAGAGTGTCCTTGATACATCAAAAAAATGCGCAAAAAGGAGAGACAGACACCGTTACTCATATGCTAATGAAGGATCCTCTTTCCAATGACATTCTGAAGTGCTTCGAAGAAGTAGATCCAGAATCCACTTGAAGACCCACAGCTTGACTAAGTTGAAACTTCTGTCGAAATACATAAATACATACCCTAGGTTGAATAAAAGTTTCTATTCTGTATCTTAAACAAGTATCTATCTGACAACTCTTCACGCTATTCCTCCCTGTATGGATTGATGAAACCAGCTATCACCTGTTTCCATGGGCCTAAAGTGGAATGATCCTTCAGTTTAATGAACATGACATCAACTGAATTCCGGCCTCGCATTAGTGTGGAAACGTTGAACGTCACTCTATGCGCTCAATACCAACGGAAACTGTTTGGGAACTGTATGAGCCAACTTGGATCTCAAAGTATGAGGACAGCTTGGAAAGTTCGGCGGGAGAGACAAGCGGTAACGCGATTGGTGAGGAAAGTTGCAACACGGTTGACAGAAACAGGAATGAAAGAAAAGCGAGAAAGAGCTGCTAAAGAAATTAATGAACGAACGAAGACAAAAACTAGAGAATATGATCGAAAAGCAGAAGAACAGTAAACGACTCATACGAAATTTGCCACCCATTCCTAAAGTGGTTGTCGCGCATGAAGAACCTGAGAATGAAAAACTCTGGAACCTGGTCCTTGATACTTTTGCGGCCCTACCACCAACAAGGAAAGCGAAACAAGCAGACATAAGAACAATGTTTTTTAAACAGCAATAAGTAATAGTACTTTGTTTTAAACCACAAAATAATGAAAGTTGTGACATGTAGTCACTAACTACTTAAGTCCCTGTACATCTTTTGTAGCTATGATGTACATGAATATTTTGCAGCATGGATGGGTTATTTAATTTATTTCGTCTCCGCGAAGAATGATACCCAATTGAAAAATCTTTACTCACATCATAACAAAAATTATCGATTAACAAATAGGCACAATACCAATTAGGCACCCTATCCTGATTCATGCACATTAATCTAATGAGAATAACAAATTTCATTACTATGAGTTGTCTAAATTATAGTATTCATGTACAGTTTCTATCTGAAATTAAATCACGGCTTTTACATGTTCCTCTTTCTATGCGATAAAATCTTGATAAATGTTGATAAATAGGCCTAAGAAATGGAGATGATAATATACACAATGAAATATTTCTGATAGGGGCCTTCGAGTCTTGCTTTTGTCAACCTCGAGTCGAGTCGGGCAAAATTTTCAAAGATATTAAGAGCCAAAAATGTGTGTAGGCCTACTTAGGCCAATAGATGCAATGAAGAGAAAAAGAAAATATGGTATATGGCGACGCAAATCGTTGATCGAGTGAGTGGGTTATCCTTTGTTAAGTATATGTCGATATCGATAAAAACTTGATAAATGTTGATAAATAGGCCTAAGAAATGGAGATGATAATATACACAATGGAATATTTCTGATAGGGGCCTTCGAGTCGTGCTTTTGTCAACCTCGAGTCGAGTCGGGCAAAATTTTCAAAGATATTAAGAGCCAAAAATGTGTGTAGGCCTACTTAGGCCAATAGATGCAATGAAGAGAAAAAGAAAATATGGTATATGGCGACGCAAATCGTTGATCGAGTGAGTAGGTTATCCTTTGTAAGTATATGTCAGGGGTGCGCAACCTGCGGCCGTAGCAGAAGCAAAGTGCGGCCGTGACAATGAGAAGTAAATGAAGAAGAATATTGTGCATGTATATTGCAAATAATGCTCGAGCTTAAGACAAAGGAGAAACAATCGTCAGTAGCATGCTTGTCACCTTGTAACTGTCGAACTCTTTTATTCCCATGCTGCTTGGAAAAATGCGTGCCCGCAGGCGAGATGAAGGCGTTCAAATGCAAGCAGTTCGATAACTCATGAATAGAATATGCGCTCAACCAAGAATTTAGTGCGCGGTTCGACGACTTCAACGCACTTGCTCCTAAAATAAAACTCGTTGCCTCGCCGCACCTGATCCAGATAGAAGAGGTTCCATTCGAACTTCAAATGGAAGTGATCGATTTGAAGGAGAATGATTGTCTTGTGAAACAGTTCGAAAGTGGTGGTATTTTGCTTGAAATATAAAAAATATAATAAAATGAAATTTAGAAGCAGCTGTGGAATATCCAAGATTGCGAGAGTTGGCCCAAAATGTTTTAGTTCTATTTGTAAGAACATACGCTTGCGAGGCAGCGTTCTCTAAATTGAAGTTCATAAAGAACAAATACCGGACGCGCTTAACAAAAACAATCTCGAGAATAGTTTGCGTTTAATGACATCCTCTCAAATGCCTGATTTTCAAAGTTTGTTCAACAACGGACAACAGCAAGTTTGTCACTGAGTGTTACACTGATGTTGTAATTTCTCTACGAGATATTGTATTTCTACCTATTTAGATTTTGTGTATTTTCATAAATGAAATATGTAAAAGTTTCAGTTGTGTTTTTATTTCACATTTATCATTAAATTTAAAGCTCACATTTTGGGCTGGGAAATAACTGCATGATTAGTGTAATAATAAGATACTTTATAACTTCAATAATAACGCAAGTTAGGCAGGCTATATACGAGGTTTTACAAATGCGTAGGCCTATATGCGAGTGAATGCCTAGAATAGACCGGCCCTGTGATGAATGAATGAATTTTGTATGGCTCGTGATTTCTTTATGAATTATTACAGTAGCTTTTTAAAGTGTGTTCTCCTTCGGTTTCCCTTACAAAACATGCCTTTAACTTTTCAAGTGCTAATAACACCTCAAGCTTAAAATCTTCTCGGGTCAAAAATGACCGTCGGTCGTATATGGGTTAGCTTGCTAACTCATTCTTTGCGAAGTAGGCCTTTATGCGATTTTCACTGCGTCATTCATCAGGAAAGCTAATTTAAGTGGTGGAATATAAAAAGGATTGGCTATTGACCTAGTTCTTTGTAAACATATTAAGTGCGGCCGTGATTCTTTCGGCCTTCGAAATGGCGGCCGAAAAATGTAGAAGGTTGCGCACCCCTGGTATATGTAATTGTGGACATTAGACATGTTTCGCACAAATTTAAAATAATCTATGCATCCAATCATTAATTTAGATTATTTTTGCAATCAATTTTTAAACCTTTTGCTTAAGCATTGTATGTATTTTACCTTGTACGTATATTGTACAATAATTATTCTGAATACCGTACATAGGGTGAGAGAGAACATCGCTCAGCTACCATTAGGAAATTGGCAAAAGATCAATTTCATCTTTAGCGAGTAAACTTAAACCTGTGTTTCTTGGAGTTATGAAGTGCTATGTCTACTAGTCGCTGTTGAATGTCAAGGCAGGTCCTATTTTTTTAACATTTACAGAAATTAACGGAGTTCGCAGTTTTTATTCCAGTTGTACAGTAGGCCTATTGCAATGTGCATTTATCGAATTTTTGTATTTATCTAGTAGCACTCTATTCAGTCTATTCCAGTTAAATAGCTTGTGTAGTTATTAATCACTTTAGAGAACAGTACATCATCAGACTATCTATCAATTGCAGCTGATTAATGTGATTTTGCCCGAGTTGTAGTCTGCTGACCATAATATCATCCTGCACTTGCCTTAATGAGAAACCTGTTTACCTAAGTTGATAAGTGTAATTTTTTGTGAGTAGTGTATTGAATCATTTTTCGTTTTTCAACAAAATATGATAACAATACACGTGCACATTTTTACTAAAATATGATTTCTGAACAGCTGCCAGAGTGAGTATTTACGTGCGTGTGATAAATAAAAAATGGCAAACAAGCTGTCTGATAGGCTGAAATAACAGGTCCGAATTGCCTTTTGCAAAGATGAGGCTTTGAGAGAGAAATAATTAATCTTCTTCAGGGATCGCAATTCACTCAAGAAAAAAAAACGGAGAAAAACCGGGGTATGAATGCATAAATTTGAAATATTTACATTAGACGAATTTCGCAAAAAAACCGGAAAATTGCGGTCCCTGATCTTCTCCCTTGAGCTGATGTGATTAGCCGTCCTTAAATGTGACTGAATTCAGGAACATTTCATTGCAACTTCAACAATATTTCTGTGACCAGGCTGTGAACAAAACATAATGCTAAATATACGAGTTAAAGTAGTAGTTCATTAAAGAAACTCAATGTAATCGAAATAAGAAAGGTGTGCAAACGCGATATATTTTTACACATGTTCGCCAACTCGATTCGAATTATCATCGCTGTTCGATTACTCGAACGGTATAACAAAATGTCGAGTACTCGACTCGACATTTTCGATTACTCGTAGGGTCCTAATTTCTGACGAATTTTTATTACACAGTCTCTTTCACTGTGATTTTCGTGAAGTACGCGTAACTAGGCAAAAAGTTGATGTGTGTGATAATCATTTTGCATCTACTGATTATGACATTAATATGATACTGATATGATCGGATCTGTGTAGCCTATTTTCATATAACCACCTGAAACTTTTTGAGTTACAGATTGAAGAATAGATCTACCAGTAGGCCTAATGCAAAATTTTCTAAATAATTTATACCGTCTACATTACTGCAGTCATGCCGATTACGTCATACTTCACCCGCTGTATACATCTATTTTCACAGCTTATGTGTGCTGAGCTATGCGGCATCGACTTATCTCGTATGCTTCAGCAACTCGTGACTTCTGGCAAAGGCGTCAGTAAATAGGAATGCCCAAATAAAATTCAACGAGAGAAAGTGGTGTCAACGATCCAAGACAATGAGGACCTTGCATCGGAAAGCTTGGACTTGGTTTTAGATAAATCATCTTTACTATTTGTCATGTCTTGAATTTAATTGGAAAGAGCCATTATTGAAAGATACTGATTTTATTTTCATTTTCGTTATTTATTACAAAATAACGAATGCGAAAATAAAATCAATATTTATCAATATTGGCTATCTCCAATTCAATTCAAAGCTTGGACTTGGTTGCATTCTTTTGATAGACGTGCATGGAGCATGATCCTGATAATTTGCCTTTGAAGTAGGCTGCATAGTAACAGTTTTTATGGAATATTTTGAAAGATTTAGCCAATATTATCATTTATCGTCGGTTTTCATCAATTTAGATTTAGAATATTGATGCATATTTACACTGTAAAAGTTTTGATTGAAAAAGTAGTAATATATGTCTCATATAAGGCAGTTTTGATCTCTTGAATAGGCCCACTTATAGTTAAAAGCTTGACGGAAAGGGTCTGTAAAGAACCCACACGAATGTAAATCAGTGACTACATAATATTCTCTCTTTGGCAGCCGTCTATTGTCGGAAAAATTCCATTTTTTGAAATATTTATCATCTAATCACTATAGGGCTGCATAATTGAGCAATATCAATTTCATTGATCGTGAATGTATAAATTGACACTTTTACATCTAAATTAACGTTTGCAACAATGCCCATTTAATAAAATATTTTTTTAATGTTATAGCTTAATTGTTAGCATTATCTTTCTTCACAAAAATACATCCTAGTAAATAACATTATAAACATAATATTAGGCTTGCGAGGTGTGAAGGAAACTACATTTATTATGATGAAAGCTTGTGTGTACATTCTATCACTACAAAATCATTGCATGTTGATGTATTTTTTTGAAAAATTTATTAAGGATCTGTTATTCGTGATATGATCCACTTCGTATGATTTTAGTTGACAGACTCCTATCTAATGAATGTTCGAAAGTATCAATATGCTTTGGAACATTCAGATGAAAGAGATGGTCAAGGTTTTCGGCTAATTTAGTAGTTGGAAGTATGGCAGTTAGCGAAATTTCCTTAGCCACATTGGAAATTATAAAACCATCATCGTAATGCTGAATTGTCTTGGAATCTACATTATTTGTCTAAAATTGAATCAATCTAAATTGATTGCTAGTTATATGTCTAATCACTGATAGAATACAAACGCTAGTTTATGTATAAATATGGTCTGGTGCATTTGCGAATCGTTCCGCCAGATACAAGAAAAATAGCTCTTAAGAGGTACTGCGACAAGCTATCATTTTTGTGCTAGTAAATAATATTCGCAATCTACACAGGTTTGTAATATTCACAATCTACTCAGGTTTGTAGTATTCGTGATAGTGTATGGGTTGGTGGCATATTATGTCGTTACAACGCTATTCTACATTGCTTGATGTAAAAATTATGGGTTCGCTTTTTCGCTTTCCTAAGTTAAGGATTCGTTTTTTTTCGCTTTTTTTAAATTCGAATCGGGTGGGTGGTCTGTAGTTCATTCCGATTATATTTCGAGGCTAAGGCCAGGGCGTGGTAAGATTCAATACACGAGGACTCCTATATAAAGATAATTTACAGAATGCAGAATCGATCACTACAAAAAGTGCAAGTACAGTAAAACTGGGCCGATGCAATGCACGTCGGGTTTTTTGCGAATTATAGACCCTGGTTTGCCTATGTATCCTCCACTTGACTTCCTATGAGCCCTCACTAGGAGCCACCGGTTTCAAATCTCAGTCACTAGCTTCTCCGGCCAAACCGATGAATTTTGAAGATGCGAGGATATGAATTATTAACTTTTATGGAACATATTAAGTCTACCACAGACTTCACAAGGACTGATCAGTGATCACCAAGACCGAATTCACTACAGACCCTTCCAGTCTCACCCTTACTTTCCACAGGGAAACATCCTGCCTGAATAGAGCGGAGTCTGATGGTGAGAGGCATCCTTTGGAATAGCCACACAGTACCAGTGCATCATAATGCATTGGTCCGATCTACTCCTCATCGCCATCCACTTAATAAAGGTTCCGTGGCTACGTTTTATGATTCCGTTACCAGTCAGCGGCTTTGTAAGCACATCTAATTCGCCTCACCACTTTCCAAGAATCGACACTATTTCACATAAGGCTTCATATCATCACGAGCTACTGATGGACATGACATCTGCGCAGTACCATGTCTAATCAAGTATGGACATCCATGAGATTGCTTGATTGTCTTCAAATACATTTGAATCCCTGTAGCAGTGCTAGTTCAGTATGAACCGGAATTCGACTTGAGTGACGAACTCTCTGATACAGTCAGCAAATCCCTATTCTCTCTAATAAGCACGCCCGTCACATTCTTACAGAACCTAACCCAATCTGCATAAATTTCTAAGCGACACTCATGTTGTATACTTGAGATCAGGTTAAGCCGACGCAGCAAAACAGCCTCTGCTAAACTTGGAACTCGCGCACGTGCTGTCTTGTTCAGTATACTGTCCAACCATGAATGCACTGACAAGCAGTCTGTCATCAACGCTATTTGATCAGTGTCCACTTGCATGTCACACTGACCCCCTAGACCACCGCCTCCAGCTAAGCAATGTCGATATGATGACCATCATTCTAAGGGCGAAGCCACGGAGCATCTTCGAAGATTTGACCGTTCACTTCAAAAGCAACCCGAATCGCAACCTGTTTATGTCTGCTCTGATGATGCTCATAAGAGAGAACTGGTGCATATAAACAAGGTCCTACAAGACAGTGGTTACTCAAAAGCTAAGATCAATAGGTTCTCATGTCGTCCAGAATATCTGATTGATAAAGAAAGTTCTGCTGAGCCGTCAGATTCTGGCGTTTCTCTCCCTTACGTTCCCAAGTTCACGGAGAAGATTGTCAGTGTTTTGCACAAAGTGGGTGTTCAATTGGTAGCAAGACCGGTCCAGATTCTACGATCACTTCAGGTGAAGAAAAGACCAGCTCCACCTCTACAGCTCGGTGTTGTATACTCCTTAGAGTGTACTGACAGTGACTGGAAGTATGTGGGTGAGACACGAAAGCCGATTGAGGAGAGAAAGAATGATCATAAACGTGCAGTTCGCAACATCGATGTGCGGAGGTCAAAAGTAGCAAAGCATGTGCATCAGCATCAAGATCGAGTTGATTTTGAAGGTCGTGCTGCAATTGATCGCTGAAGAACTGGCGCAAATGGGTTACAAAGGAAGCTTTCTGGATCGGACCCCTTGGCAGCAGCAATAAAGCGAAGTGTGACGCCAATGCCAGCTGGGACAGACTGTTTTAAGTTTCACCACCAATTTTTTCTTTTCTTGCCAATTTCTTTTTGGATGCCTTCGCCATCAGGACAAAATCTGAAGTATTTGAATGCCCCAACGCCATATGATCTATTTCTAGGACGAATTTGGCAACATACACAATTTAATTTAACCATCCTACACATGTCAAGATAAGGGTTGGCAAAACTCTGAAGTTTATTTTTTTGCCTCGGAGGAAATGAAAAAAATCAAATACCTCGCGAAGTTTATCGAAGCTAGTCGAAGTTCATCAATGTTTATTATTTTTGGATCAATACAAAAGAGTTCCGCCAGTGTGTGATCAGTAATTGTTCGAAGTTTATTTCGCCGGTTATTCTAGATGACATGTAGCCTAGAAACAGTCAATATTGGGCATAATTTTTCGAATATGCAGTTGGCCATAAAGCATGGATGCGTATTTTCTAACTCGTTTCTTGAATTTAGTGACACTTCCTGTTCGCGCAGTCATGAAATCTTGACTGCTTTTGGGCAATGTCCTGAAGTTGATATTTCTGGCTTCACTTCTCAAAACAATGTTTCTTGGAATTGTTGGGTCCAAATTAGTGAAAACATACATTGTTTTAACGGGCTGCCGTCAATAATCTGTGTTTACACTAAGAATGATTTTACTATGTCAGGGTGTATAACGCGGGAAAAATCAGGGAAAAATTGATTTCTGGAAAACCGGGAAATATCAGGGAATTTTGAAATTTAGAGCAAAAAATATTAGATGTGTTTATCACTGATGACAACATCAACAAAATTGCCTACTGTATAAGATTAGAAATTTCATATTTTCCATGTTTTTGATATGAACATCACTTTTTATATCGCTTGAGGATTTGATCAATAAGTGCAAATTTGCAAAAATTTGATTGATTGAATTGATTGGTCAATCATCTATAATTTTTTTTAAAGCATTGTACGTCTGCTTTATGAATTTTCAGTAATTTATGCTGCTATCAGACAAAGAGGCCAATTGCTTTTATGTGCTTTCTTAGTTTACTGCTGCGCTTTTCTCCGAAGCTGACTCCAGATCCTCTCTACTGGTTGGGAAAAGCTGCTTTGAAATTGTGCGGACGGAATGTGTATACTCAGCCGAGGAAGTCTGGATCCCCGGCATTAGGACGGGCGCTTCGTTTTCTCATCCGACTCACGCCGTTGATGTGAGGTTGATCAGGTTGATCGGTCCTCGCCTGTCTCAATGGGCGAGTTGTCTCTGGAGATTTTTCTGCAGGTTCAGATCTCCCACGCCTTGTGCGTTCATGTGCAGTACATGGCTGATTAGGACTCAGATGACACGGTCTGAAATATGAAATGCTACGTGACTCATGTAGATAAATCACTGACAAATGGATGTTCACGGTGAGTATTGGATTGAAGACAGGGAGATGACAAGATACCGGTACCTGACTTCTAAATTTCATGGACATGCTGCTACATCTGATTTGCACAAAGCTAGTGAGGGATCTCTCAATGACCTGGACAAAACTCCTGAAGGTGGTAATGGATGGTTCAAATGTCAATATCGCAATACATCATCTGTTGAAGAATCTCGTAAACATGATGATACACAAATTTTGGACATTGGAAGTTGCTCCCTACACATCATCGACGGTACTCTGCGAGCTTGAGACAAATATATATTAAAAAAATGATGGTTTAACGCAGTGTTCGTAGTCCGGCCTCAGGCCCGAAAAAATTGACTCGGCACGAAAATTCTGGTCGTCACGGCCCGAAAATTTTTATAGTCATTTTCTGACAGCTCTTATTTCAATGCAACCTTACCATGTTGCCTTACAGAAAATCACGAAGATGACTTTTCACATAGTGATTCATTCTCTTTCGGAGAGGCAAGATATTTCTAAAAGTTTCGTCAAAGAATTTGCACAAATTTAGTTAGTTATTTGTAGCACCGGTGCTAATTAATGCTCATGTCGTCTGAATTTCTTGAGTGGTGGAAAATCGAAAAATGCCCATAACTCAAGATTTTCATTCTTAGCTGTTTTCCTTGTATGTTGTTACTATTGATACGGTTTGTGCGTGCATTGTGAGCCGTTCGGTGGATTACCGCGTATAGCACTATTCAGTTACTTTCAGTAATAGAATCAGAGGAAATGTGCCGTTTTCTTCGTCGGTATTTATGGAGTCTCGGGGATAGTGTTCATAGCTGGAATGATTTTATCCGTTTAGCAAGCATTGATAGAACCATTGTTAATCGAAGAAAATTTAGGTATAGCGATAATGACATCTCTCCTTTAGAGATAGGGGATTCTTCTTTATTTCTAGCACAATGTCTATTTTTTGCTCTCGAAGATGCTGCACTTAGATCTAAGCGATTTCATCGTTCAAAGACTTCTCTATTCGTTCGATGGTTGTCAAGCTAAAGTGGTCATCGTAAGAATGGTCTATATGAAAGCAGTTGAATGACAGGAACATTCTTAGTGACATAAAACTTAAAATTTAGCTTTCAAAAGTTAAGAGCATCAGTAATCGCCTCTGAGTTGGAAGACATGCCTATTTCATGAAACATAAGACCTATTCAAGCAAACTATCAGTTGCTACAGAATTTTCGGCTAAAATTTAAGCATTTGAAGGATTTGTGTCTTCAAGTACATCCCAGCTATAAAAGAAAATTGCAAGAAGAAAAAACTGCCATTGCAGCAGAAAGGAATTAGATAGGGTAATTATTCAACAAGTGGTAACAGAAAAATGCCAATCAAAAATTCGTATGATTTGAAGAGTAACTGAAACAAAAAGAAAGATATATTGAAGCGAATGAAATGGAGCGTGATGCACGCATAAAACTTATGGCAGAGATGCAGCAAGATGAAGAGGTGCTGAATAATTTCAAGAAGCAGCAAGGGAAGTTGAATGACCAACGAGCAACAAGTGTGGAGAGACTATCTGCACGGAGTTTTGAGGAAATCGATTCAAGGTGCAAGTTCCTCTATCATGGACATGCAGACCATAGACAGCAATTTGAATATTTATTGCACTCTATACTTGAGCATTCTAGATTTCTTAGCATGTGCATCAATCAGTTTTATTCAAGGATTCCTGTGTAACCATGTAACCTTCTATCTATGTTTATATTTCACCTTTGAAATAAATAATGTAATCTAACCAGGCTTGGCTTTCGGCTGCAACTAAAGAACAAGAAGGGGTATATGTGCTCAAAATAAAAGCTCTGGAATTTCCTCTGTGCAAAGCATCGTTCGAGAAAAACGCCAGAGAAAGTAGCTCCTGTACCATTTTGAACCGATAATGAAATCGTTCTCAATCAAGATAGAAATTATAATCAAAATGCTGTTTTTTTTCTTGTTATGAAGATACCAGCAGCTTGTCTTGAATTTCTGTTTGGCTTAATTTCTATCCTAGTTGAAACTATAGAATTATGGTGCTTAAAGAGGATTATGAGATAAAATAGTACTCTATTGGTAATAATCAGCCACGTGTAGCTTCGCCCGAATATGGTAAAGCCATGAATATGTTTGAAGACTCTCTGGTTATTGTTTTATTGTTATACGTATCAAAGATTTGTTTTTGATCAAATATTGAAATAATTACTTTGTCTCATTCTTCGTCACTCACATGTGTCTTACTCGCAAAATGAAAATCGTCATGCACTGTAATGAATGACTAGCATAAACACACATCTACGAAAGTACATAGGTTCGTGTATACGTTCATTAAAGCACATCCAAAACCGTGGCCCGAAAATTCCGAGCTGACGTACTACGAACACTGGTTTAACGTCACTACTTCCCCATGTTCACATTGAGGTGATGAAATTCCTGTGAAGTTGTTGGGAAGTTTTTGAAGATCTTACGTCTCGTTGAGCGGATTATTGACGTTTCACAATGACCCACACGCCCAAATATTGTGCGACTCGATGGGTTGAGAGCGTAACAGTTGCAGAAGTGATCATCGAACAATTGTCAAACTTGCGAGCATGTGTTGAAAATATTAAGAAGCAACCTGACTCGTCGTCCTACAAGAACATGAAGGAAATGCTGAATGATCCTCTGCTCAAGGCTAAATTGTGTCTTTTCGTCACGATAACCTAGGAGTTTCAGGTTTTCCTGAAGAAATTTCAATAGGACAAGCCCATTGTTGCATTCCTGTTTGAAGCCCTAGAGAGCATCATAAATTCGCTGTCGAAACGGTTTATCAAGTCATGTGTTATGAAAACCTGTCAACAGTTCAAAAACTGAAGCTTCCCATGGCTGAGAATATTTCTTATAACTGAAATCAATTGACGTCGGTTTTGCAGCGATATCAGCCTTAAGATCGGTAGGATGAGCGGACATACATAAGAAAGAATGTTTTTCGAAATGTCTGGAATTCTTGAATGCTATCTTGATGCCTTCCAAATCTCTTTTGTTCGAGGGGTAATCATCCTTGGATCCGTTGATTGTGGCCTCAGATTCCAAACGGAAATTGATACCATTATATAAGACTTAGGATGAACTGGTGGTCAAAAAGCAGATCACTGGATTCAAGGCATATCGCATCAAGAATCAGTACATATTTCTGACATAAAACAATCTCTTGAAGTCTTACTTGCAGATGGTCGACTAAAAGAAGAGACTGACTTGATGACTACTTACTCCATTGTTTTCAAAAAGGTAATTCTTTTCATGAGCTTGAACGATTCGTGCAAGCTATGGACAGGCTTCGGTGGAAAGAGGCTCCTCGGTCAATTAAAAGATGATAGTAGAAAATCAAAACGATAATCAATTCCCTTATTGCTCAAAGAACAGTCAAAGATGATACACACGCTTTGATTGACGGGAATGCTGGCAATTTTGACGTATCCAAGAAACTGATTTTGTGCTCTGCTCTCAAAATTCCACTGAGCGATGTCGAGAAGCTAGAAAGGAAGAAGCGCGGAACCAAGATGTCAAAACAGGCATCGTGAAAGAAAAGAAGGGAAAGGCGTCAGAAAGCAAAGGTGGAGGATATGAAGAAAAAACTTGTCGCAGATTGATCGTGGTGACCAAGGTATCCATTCTTTGATGAAATGGGATTTTGCGTTTTTATTTTGCTATGATCTTGTCCGTAATCACGGAATTGATCATGTATTATATCAAACAATTTTTGCAATATTTGCATATCAGCAGGCTAATATATAGACTTTTTGAGATACCGATTTACATGAATTCCAGATGGCATGAATCATAGGAAAGAAACCATGTTGCGCATACACAAGTGTCCTTTTTTAGTATATTCATATCTGCGCATATTTTCCAATCAAACAACATATTTATCCGGTCATGTCACGATATCTGCCACTAGCTTTTAAACTTATTGTTGTTTATGCATTTGCAATTTGACAACCAAGGATCACGTGTATAGATTCATCGTTCGTGACGCTTACACTGTCTATCTCGTGATTGGTCAATGCACTCTCGGCGGCTGTGCGTCATGTGATGATCGCTTGTGTGCGCGCCAGACAATGAAATGTCCGCGCCTGCAGACGAATAATCAGTTTCTGTTCATCGTTAGTGGAGGCAAGTCACTGCGGTCATTAGTTGTGATTCTTCTACTCATCTGCATCAAGACTGTAATTTGACTATAATAGTTTACAATAATTGCGTGTACTACAACTACACACATGTTTGATGTCATTGATGTTTGTTTAATACACAACGTGCAAACAAAAGCCTCCATGTAGTTTTGAATTCTACATTATCACAACTACGCTGGACTTCGACAATATTCTATGCAACGACGACATCTTCGAAAGTTAATACCCAGGGTACGTTCGTGTGTTTTGGACTTGGAGCTGCTCGAAAATTTTGTGATATTCTGTACACAGTCAGCGAAGTTCCCTGTGGAATCGGTGTGGAAGTGTCTATGATCAACGCCGTCTAATAGCAACGTCGTTGGGTTGGTTCTGGTGAGACTTAAGTAAACCTGTGAAATTCGGTGAGATAATTTGAGGCCTTTGACACATTTGAGACAATTCAGTGATTGAAATAACTTACTGATTTCACAGTTTCTTTGATTACATTTACGTTAATTTGACAACGTATATAATTTATGTAATACTTGGACATATTTGTGAAGTATACTTCGAACCAGATTTGAAGTAAAATTTTCCACCGATTCGAGACTATTTGATTGAATTTTCGGATATATGTTAATTGTTAGCAGAAATTCTATAACTCGTTGTTGAATGTTTACAGCCTCTCTAGCTCACACAAGCTATAATAGTATCATTGTGAGACTACTGTTCTAAATTGACAAAAGCAACTTATTACATATTGTATAGAGTATTGATTTCTATTCTTGACAGTCATTTGCAATTTATTGACATTTTTTGTGGTTCATTTATTTACATTTTGCTATGTCTGATAAAAGTAAAAAGGTCGACACTAAAAATGTGCTTCAACTGAAGCAAAGTAGAGCAGGACACCTTAGCGATGTTACTAAGAAGAAACGTTTGTGTGAGGGTGCTTTTGATGAGGGTAGGCCTGTTGATGAGCTGAAGGATTACCTTAGGGCGTACGAGAATGCCTTTCGGAAGTTTGTTGTTTCTCATGAGCGTTATATGTCAGCTGAGGATGATGTCAGTGAAAGGTTTAAGGCTAATGGAGTGTACGAAACTCATCGTGATGATTTGTTGCGAATGCAAACGCAGCTTTCGGTGTTGAGCAG
This sequence comes from Prostheceraeus crozeri, assembly GCA_907163375.1. Lineage (NCBI taxonomy): Eukaryota > Metazoa > Platyhelminthes > Polycladida > Euryleptidae > Prostheceraeus > Prostheceraeus crozeri. The sequence goes on from CAJQUW010010277.1 coordinate 363,518, forward strand.
ACCAGTTTCTATAAATAGGTCAAGAGCATCTCAGGCTAGGTCGACTGATTCACGTATGAGTAAGACATCGTCGGTAATACATGAGATGAAGCGTAGAGAAGCAGACATCATGTTAGAAGCATTGCGTGAGCGACAGGAAATTGAAAGAGAAGAAGCTGAATTACGTAGAAGAAAGGAGCTATTGGAAGCTGAAACAAAGAAGCGAGTAGCTGATGAAATGGCCCGGCTGCATGATGGGTCGATAAGCCAGGTGAGATCAGAGAGGATAAGACTGTTCAGTGGAAAAGAAAAGGAAATCAAGCGGGATTCGGCTCATGCGGGTGATTTTGATGACACAACAGAGAAACGTGAAGAACAAACAGCACTGAGCGTCTTAGAGATTATGGCTCAATCGTACAGACAGGGTCCAATGTTACCACCTATTGAACTTCTCAAGTTCAACGGAGATCCTATGGAGTATGCGGAGTTCGTTAGGAATTTTGAAGATCACATAGAAAAGAATGTCACGGATTCTTCACTTCGATTAACGAGACTAATTTCACAATGCGTCGGTAAAGCAAAAGATGCGATCAGAAGTTGCGTAAGTTTGCCATCCAGTATTGGGTATAGTACAGCTAGAGCTACTCTACGAGAGAATTTTGGTCAGCCTTTCATGATTGCTAATTCACATATAAAATATTTGAAAGATGTTCGAGTAAAGAAGTCGGATGCAGCGAGTCTACTTGAATTTTCTCGAGTGCTTGAGACTACGCATAGATCGCTATCGAGCCTTGGAATGGATTACGCTACTCAACTAGACAATGATGAGTTTCTTAAATCACTGATGAGGAAATTGCCATCTGATGATTTGAAGAGAGCCTGGAGTAAGACAGCGGGAACATTGGTCTGCAGTAATCAAGTAGTTGGTCTTCGCCATTTCATAGACTTCGTTTATAAGTCAGGTCGCCAAATGAACAATGCATTCTCAGAGGAATTGAATTTGCAACGGCGATCTATTAGCGCAGGCTACACTGTTACAGACGACAATAGACGACAGCCAGACAGGAACAAAAATGGTATAGTGCATCCTGCAAAACGCATGCAGAAGAAATCAGGCACAGCGCATAGGCCCAATTGTGTGGTGTGTGAGGAATCTCATTCAGTATGGAATTGTACGACATTTAAGAATATGCTGACCGACGACAGATGGGATGTGGTGAAGAGACATAGGCTTTGCATAGGTTGCCTACAAAATGGACATACTGTTTCTGAGTGTAGAATGAAATTTACATGTCGCCATTCAGGTTGTGGACGGAAACACCATACTTTATTGCATAACACGCGTCAGCCAGCTCGCTCAGCCCGCTCTGAACAGATAGAATCGAGAACAAAAGATACGAGTATAACGAACGAAGTCATCAGCCAGGTCAGTTGCTGCTCGAATACGGAGAGTGTCCAAAAGGTATGTTTCAAGATCGTCCCAATCAATGTCAGGGGCCCTAAAGGCGAAATTGGAACTTATGCATTTATGGATAACGGCTCGGATACTTCAATGTGTACGAATAGCTTGCTCCGTATGTTAGGTATACCTGATCAGCCAGAAGTCAGCTACAATATTCAAACGATGACGGGTAGCAAGGAAGTTCGGGGTAAACAGGTGACTTTGGATATTTGTTCGCTTGATAGAAAGTCGCAATTCCACTTGAACAAGGTTCTTACAACAGATTTGATACCGGTAGACGAAAGTAATCTGTTTCATCCATCAGAAGCTGCTCATTGGCCACATTTGTCGAATTTGAAACTTGAACAGATTCCGCACGGCAAAGTTACTACGCTCATTGGTATGGATCATCCCGAGATAATAGAATGCCAGCTCGGCATACGACGAGGACGAATCAATGATCCCATTGCGATTAAGACACCCTTGGGATGGACAGTTTGTGGAAACATCGGTACGTCAGACCACAAGGCTCATGTGAACTTCTCGGTATCTAAATTTCAGAGGTCTATCAGCGAAAAACTGGACAAATTGTATAATACCGAGTTCTACGGTAATTTGAGTGAGAAATGCAGCTCCTCTATAGAAGATACAAGAGCTGACTTAATCATGGAAAAGTCCATGCAGAAGGTGAATGGTCACTACCAGATTAGTATACCTTTCAAGAAGAATCCTCCAACGTTGCCAAATAATTTCGAAGTCGCTCGTAAGAGGTTACAGTTCTTGAAATGTAAGCTAGAAAAGAACGAAGAGTCACGAAAAGCGTACTTTACGGTTCTGAAGCAATACAGGAAGGAGCTTGCCGCTTGGTGGGTCCAATATCAAGTCAAGCAAATACTGAGACTGCCTGGTACCTTCCGCATCATGGAGTTTGGACTGCGAAAAAGCCTAACGAACCACGAGTAGTATTCGACTGTGCGTCGAAGTATCGAGGTACCTCGTTGAATGACGAACTATTGAAAGGACCCGAGAATACTAACTCACTAGTGGGAGTACTCACTCGCTTCAGGGTGGGGAGAATTGCAGTAGTGTCAGATATCAGGCGGATGTTCCATCAGGTTTTTGTGACTCCAGAAGAACGAAAATTCTTACGATTTCTTTGGTGGCCAAATCTTGACTTCTCAGCTCCGCCTATGATTTATGAAATGATGGTTCACCTTTTTGGAGCAAAATCATCGCCAAGCGTGTGTGGATATGCACTTCGACAGACGGCGCAAGATAACAAGAATACATGTATGTTCTCAGAAGTAGCATTGAATGCCATTCAAACCGATTTCTATGTGGATGACCTTTTGAAATCATTTGAGTCTGAAGAAGAGGCCATCGAGATATGCAACGAAATTACACAAATTGTCGCCACAGGAGGATTCAGGCTTACGAAATGGATTTCGAATAACAGGACGGTTATTCAGTCATTCAACGAAGAAGAGCGATCTCCTGCTATCAAAGACTTGAACCTCGAGAATAACGATTTGCCTAAAGGAAAGATACTTGGAATTCAGTGGGATATTGAGGATGACTCACTCATCATGTCTACAAAGAATTTAAGCTTTCCCAAAACGAGAAGAGGAGTCCTATCGTCCATCGCAACCATATATGACCCGATTGGGATCGCTAGTCCTATGCTACTGCCAGGACGGGAGATTCTTCAAAACTTATGCAGAGAAAATGTCAAATGGGATGTAGAATTGCCTGAGACGTCAGCGAGCCAATGGGAAATTTGGCTGTCAGAATTGCAAGTCATGAAATGTCGACTTCCACGCTATTTATGGCCATACAACTACGGAGAGATAGTTCGATGCGAGCTGCATCATTTCTCAGACGCCTCGGAAAATCATGGATATGGAGTGGTTTCGTACTTGAGATTCATCAATGACCAGGGTGAAATCCACTGTGCCTTCTTATTCGGGAAATCTCGTGTGAGACCACTGAGACAAGGTGTCACAGTTCCTCGACTGGAACTTACCGCTGCTACAGTCCTGGTATCGACAAATTCATTGCTGGAGAAAAAACTACGAGGAAAATTAAGGATTGACTCTACCACATATTGGACCGACAGTACCATAGTGCTGCACTATATTCGAAATACTGCGAAAAGATTGGACAAATTTGTAGCAAACAGAGTTGCCAGAATCCTCGAAATTTCCTCTCTTGAACAATGGAAATATGTATCCACTGCAAATAATCCAGCTGATATGGCATCCAGAGGTATAAGGCCCAACAATGAAGATAGGCTGTCGCACTGGCTGAGAGGACCTGAATTTCTTTGGTGCCACGAAGAGTCTTGGTCTAGTCAGCCAAGTTTATGTTCGGCTCCGGAAGAGAATGTAACAAATGTCACATTGAAAACGAAAAACAATGAGTTTTGGAAGATGATGTTCAAGAGGTATTCTTCTTTCCTGAAGCTTGTAAGAGCTGTTGCGCGTGTTACGCAAGCAGTCAAGAAATGGAGATCATATCGAAGGAACAACCGTATAGACAGAACGCCATTACTCGATGTCGATGATTTGAAAGAAGCCGAGGACAAGATCGTGTTAGTTGTACAAGAAGAGTTAACAGACCGACAAAATGATTTCAAAAATCTGAAGATGAAGATCGTGGATGGATTCCTTTGCGTAGGCGGAAGACTGGAAAACGCTGACATTCCAGAAGACTCAAAGCACCCGAAACTTCTTCCTTCGGACCACATAGTGACTGAACTCATTATAAAGGATTGTCACGAAAACAGCGGACATTTGGGGATAAATTATACGTTGTCTAAATTGCGTAATAAGTACTGGATCCTCAAAGGCGTCAGCTCAGTCAAACGGGTTTTGAATAGGTGCCACACTTGTCGAAGGTTCCATGGAAAGCCTGGCGAACAGATAATGGCGCATCTGCCTAAGGCTAGGGTCAATGTTGCGGATGAAAGATTTCGATATCCATTCGCATCAGTTGGTATTGATTTATTCGGACCTTTTCACGTCTCGCTAGGTCCGAATACCAGAGGTCGGAAAGGATATTCGGCGATGCACAAGAGATATGGGTGCATCTTTACATGCATGAGAACCCGTGCAGTTCACATTGAAGTAGTGAGAGACCTGACCTCAGATGCCTTTATTCAATCCGTGTTGCGATTTGTTGCAAGGAGAGGACCGCCTATGGAGATCTTTAGCGACAACGGTACGAATTTCAAAGGCGCCTCGAGTGATGTGGTGGATGCACTTAAGAAGTGGAACGACAGTATTAGTAGGCACCTGGCTAACCATAAGATTCAGTGGCATTTTAATCCACCTGCAGCGAGCCACCAAGGTGGAATATGGGAGAGAATTATTCGTTCAATTCGTCAAATACTGTATAGCCTAATTGGAAGAAATTCAATGAATGAAGAAACTTTGCACACAGTGTTTTGCGAAATTGAAAAGATTTTGAATGATCGACCAATAACCCGTGTATCTTCGGATCCTACCGATCTTGAGGCCCTTACACCGAATCACCTCCTGCTTTTGAGAAAGAATTGCTCTTCAACTGTGGGAGATTCGACTGGAGCAAGGAATACAGGAAAATTGCGGTGGAAGTATGCTCAGTCAATGGCAGATCAGTTCTGGTCACGCTGGATTCGGGAGTATTTGCCATCTTTACAGGTCAGTCAGAAATGGCTGAAAGCTGAAAGAAACATATGCAAAGGAGACCTAGTTCTGGTGGTAGATTATAACTCTCATCGCGGTATATGGAAGAAGGGTCTGGTTACTGAAGTGTTTGAGGATAGCCATGGTAGTGTGAGACGAGCGAAGTTGAAGCTTGAGGATGGTTATATTCTTAGAGATGTCCGGAAGCTATGTATGCTTGAGGAGTCGTTTGTTTCTTCCTAGTTTTTATGTAACTCACTCAGGTGTCGCGCTCAACTACTTGTGTTATACATGCACGTGTGTACAACTTTTATGCGATTCTACATTCATATAATTCTCCTTCTTCTATTTGCATCAAACGTATGTTTTCGCATCATTATGGTATAATGTCACTGTACAATGCCTGAACCGCATATTTTGTCTTCTATACTATTTTTGTCTCATACAATTTGTAATTGACTGTATTTTTGGAAAACTATCAAATCCTCTGTTTGCCCACCCGTATTTGATAGTTTTGGTGGGGAGGATGTTGTTTATGCATTTGCAATTTGACAACCAAGGATCACGTGTATAGATTCATCGTTCGTGACGCTTACACTGTCTATCTCGTGATTGGTCAATGCACTCTCGGCGGCTGTGCGTCATGTGATGATCGCTTGTGTGCGCGCCAGACAATGAAATGTCTGCGCCTGCAGACGAATAATCAGTTTCTGTTCATCGTTAGTGGAGGCAAGTCACTGCGGTCATTAGTTGTGATTCTTCTACTCATCTGCATCAAGACTGTAATTTGACTATAATAGTTTACAATAATTGCGTGTACTACAACTACACACATGTTTGATGTCATTGATGTTTGTTTAATACACAACGTGCAAACAAAAGCCTCCATGTAGTTTTGAATTCTACACTTATAATCCAATAATAATTAGGTAGCGAAAAAAATTACGTATTACAGATTTTGTGAAATTTTCTTGTGGAACATTAAAAATTTCTGCAGATAAAAGAGATAAAAAGTATTGGTTTTGGTGAAATTAGCAATAAAATTGTTTTGACAAAGATAAAATGTCGAATAAAAAAATTAAGGAATGAATGTAAATATACAGGTAAGTAGAGGGAAAGCGTATTCAACTGAAGTTTTTGTTGTGAGAAGTTGAAATGGATTGCTGTCGTGGGCAATCCCCGACAGCAAATAAAGTGTTATTTGCGTTAACATAATGAATGAAGTGTACAGGGAATTTTTTAAAAGAGACCGGGAATACCTGGAAAAATCAGGGAAATTGAAAATCCAAAAGCGTTATTCACCCTGTATGTGAAGAAAGAAATTTCCGGCCGTGTCATGACATGTAAAAGTCATTCTGGTGCGATGACTAGCCGAAGAACGTTTTCATATTGACTACAGGTAATTTTTTGAGTACAACTTTTACATTGTAAATTTTGATGCGAATTAAAAGATTAAGAAGTTAACATTTTGATCGCTATATCAACATTTATCAGTTTGTATAGAATATGTTCAGGTTATATGACCGCTGCAACGATTGAGCTTAACGACAGTGATGTTAATAAATAATAAAATTGGCATTAGAGAGCAATTTTATTTATATACATCAGCGCTTTAAAAGTCATCGTCATCCACCTGATTCCCCTCCACCGTTGCCCCATATTCCTGCACCAATTCTGGTCCCACTCCCATCTCGCCACCGAAGCAGAAGTCCACTATCTCAACACTTTCCGTTGTGTTGGCTCACTTCATTTTTTTCATTATACTGGATGAATTTGCGCATGATTAACCACAGTCTACTTCGACTTCCATGTACATGTACACTTACATGTAAGTGATATGTCAGATTTATTGTTGTCTCTATCAGCACATTTGATCTTTGAATAAACGATTGCGATTGCTGGTAGACTTAATGGATTATAGGCAATAACATTCCTAACACATTGATAATTTCATGATTTATTAAATTTTCAAATATCACAGTTCGTCTAAATAGCCCTAATCAATTACATGTAATACGAACATACGACTTATTTCTCCAGTCAAAAGGCTTTTGCAATTTTTAGCATGCATGTACATTGATAAAGTGAGATCGCATCCAATTTAATGAGATTGAATTCAGGTAGAAAGTTCTTTTTACATAGTGTACTTTGTAGACTACAGCTTTTATGCTCATAAGTCATAACATACTTAGCTGACCAGATACTTACTACTGGCCAGATTTTTATATCACGAAAACAGTAGGCCACATGACAATTAATTACTTGGATGTTTCATTTACTTTACAAGTATATCTACGCATACGTTGAATTTTTGGCCTATGTAGGCATATGACTACAGTGGCGTCAAAATGTCTTGGCCCACCCTTGAAAGATATGTGTGTTTAAGTATATAACACTCAAATGCTGCAATGACGGTTGAAAGGCGCAAGTATTTCACTGTAGTGACTCATCAATGTTAGGCACCATGAACTTCACTCAGATTTACGGAAGAAATCGTTGAGTGAATGCCAAGTCGATGCACTGCCAAAGGCAGGGCCAATGGCGGCGTAGCGAATTATTGAGCTCACATAGCTGTTCCCTGAACTATTGAAAGAATTTCTGAGCTGTTTAGAGCATAAATTATATTTTTATTACAATAACACACATAAAATTGCATTGCCTTTATTGCAGTTATGTGCATAAAATTATATTTTGATTCGGAGCGGTTTAAGTGAAACCTTCGGGTTAAAGATTTTCCTCACTTTAAATAAAAAGAAATATTCAAAGCAACTAATTTCATCATGCGTTCTGCAAAGTAAAAGCATACGAACAAGGTGCAAAAGATTATTACTGGCTTTGACTTGATCCATATCGCCAAATGAAGCAGAAAAAATGAACAAATCTTCGCAAAATACTTTTATCGAGCATCGACACTAATCTATTAAAATGCACAAGGGTGGGTCAAGACATTTAGACAGTGCTGTATATATGGTTAAAACACATTCTAGAAAGTATGAGCTATATATTCAAGTTAAAATTACTCAAAATACGTGGCTATCTGTTGGCTGCAACTCTGAAGCTGAGAATTACGAGCCTTGTGGGTTCTCGATTAATAAATAACCTACCGGTAATGAACTGGCTGACCATTAACTTTTATTTAGCGCATTGAAATTTTATGAAAACTCAATTCCGTCTCACTATTGAATATCATTACTTATAATCTGAAAATTTTGCCCCTTCTGGTCTGTTGCCGCACTCCATCCCCCTTTGAGAGTGGCAGCTATGGCATTGCCACACGCCACACCACAACATCCAATGCAAATGTACTATAGCTTTGTACACACATAATATGATCACAAACGCTTGAAGCACATTGTGAGTTGTGATTGTGACTCAGATTAGACTACTATAGGATCAAGTTGTTTACCGAAAATTTTTGTAACGGTCCTCTATTATGTACTGTACATTAAAGAGCGGAATAATCAGGCGATGAATTTTTTACTCATCGAATCATTCGTTCCGACGAATAAAGCAATGGCGAACGTTGCAGCGGTCTTATTTCCGCAACCGTATTCATCATGGTAACCGGGATATGCCTATGTCTTGAGTTAGTCTACTGATGAGCACCTACTTATCACAGCCTTTAAAGTAGTAATTAATTCTTAAATGATAGATTAAAGTATACCTTTCATAAGCAGAACTTCGATGTGATATCAGTGCATAAGAAAAACGATATTGCACTCGAAAAAAATAAACTTCGTAGGAAATAAAAAATAAACTTCCTGAAATATTTCGTGCCAACCCTAGTCAAGATAGATATCGCATAATTGTTACAATGAATGGTACGCAAGTATCATGGTAAAATTGGAATCGAGACGTAGGGCAGCATAATTGTAGCGTAGCGAGATCTTTTGTGTAAACCATCATGCAAAATTGGAAGCTAATATTACTGGTGAATACATCGATATGTACTTAATAGTTCCCACTTTCAGGAAGTGTCATTATGGAGCATCGCTTGCGTTTAGAACAATCATATCAAATACTAAATTTCCGTTGCGCTCGGGACATAACACGTGGTCCAGCTTCAGGAGATCCGGAAATTCAACAGTTCTATTTACAATCTCAAACCAGTTATTCGGTTGCTATCTCAAAAGAATTTAAGGCCTCTCTGTTGTTGACGATTACCAACCGGTCAAGAAAAAATGCCGGCTGTTGACGGCGACCTTCCGAAATTGAGATAGTCCTGCCGTTGTTCGAAATATTGTGAATTCATCGGACAATTATTCGGCTATTTTTTATTTCATTTCATGCGGTTGTCTTGATTGTCAGACTTCCTTTTTTCGATGATGCATTGACTGTCGATAGACCCGCATCGTTCGCTGGTCATACATCAGATATTATACCGGTCGGACTGTGGTATCCTTATGGGTTCAGAAAATGAAAATTCGAGTGTATCTTATTTCGTATCCTCTAAAAGGATCAGAAATAAAGTCTACATGCCAGTCTATACTGGCACAGTCCGGTCAGTGGTTCGATCTGGAATGTTTCTGACAAGCTACATCTCTGCATTATACACGCGTCGGTTATAGCGCTCATCAGGGGCCATTTCATGCCAATTGATAAATTCATCTTCCATAAAACATAAGACTATGCTAAAAGCGGTGGCGTATCCAGGAATATCATCAGCTGCTGCGGTACAGCATTAACAAATATACACGTACATGTACATTGTGCATAGCCTATTTCAGTCGCAAACCAATTACATATTTTTATGATTTAAGACTCAGTCAAATAGAGATAGAGAGAGCTTCAATGAAGTCTGTGAAATGTAATGATAATTCTTCGCGAAAAATGTCAAGTGCTTTTTTCAGACAATTACAAATGTCGATTCTCTCACTCCCAGATGCATCAATCTGATCATTCTTAAGAGATTGACAAAGATTTTTATGTTGGCTGCGGCTATAATCGATGTAAATCATCAAAAATTTGTCATTATGTCCTCTATCGACTTCTGCAAGTTTTTGATGGCCTCATATGCAGTCATCAAATTCTGTTTCGCATCTTGCAATACGACAGGGTTGATTAAGGTAAATAAATCTCGACTAGATTTCAACTGTTTTGTAAATGTTGTCCTTAACAAAAATTGCATTCACAATCACATTCTGCGAGCTAAGCGCTCCAATGTCTAACTCAGAGTTTATAGCAAGCTAAATGCACACAACTGCATTTAACCGAATGCGGAAAACATCAGATGAAAAAATGATTGCTTCAATCGGCCAATAATTTTCCCAAGCGCAGCTCACATTGTTTCTCTCACCCATAGAGCGCTCAAGCTAAGAATTTCTTGACGATGATATCATCCAATGAGAACTCAGGAATGAGATGTCTGGCTGAGGTGCGCGAGATGCAGCAAGCATTCAAAATGCATCTTAATCGAAGAGAAATTACACAAATTTCATAACTCCGAAAGAGGAGTACAACTGTGATCACTTGAGGCATGATTTATTTTCTTGATAACTCTAATTTTTCACTTGCTGCACGTGCAGCAGCCTAAATACGCCACTGGCTAAAAGGGTATATCACAATGTATTGCAGGCCTAGTGCAATGCAATTGAATAATGCACCTAAAGAGGAAATGCAAATGCAGCCTGTATTATACAGGAACATGAACAATGCGTAAAGTAAGGCTGTCGTGCGTTTCTCACATGTAGATTCAAATTTCATCGTTTCCACATACTGGAAGAGGCTCGACATATTAGTTATGCCGGCCGTCGAAATGTCTTTCCAACTCTGATTCGGAGGTCCAAGTGAAACATAGATAATTATCGAATCAGACTTAAGTTACTCAATGTATCAATTACCTTATGTTGAAAGACGCTATTTGGCAGATGCAATCGCACGCAAATTGATGTAGGGCCGCACGACGTATCACTGTCGTTATTTGTTTAATTTGAGTTAAATTGCTATATGCAATCCATCCTTTTCAACATATAAAAAACAATGTCATGAAAAAGTGGACGACGTCAATTGCCAAATCCGGGCCAGTTCCAATACTGGTAGTTGTTCAGAGACTATATTAAGATTGTAATTAAAATACTATTTGTCTGAAGACTCGGTAAACTGGTCTAAAAGTAATTATTGCAATTAATCAGAAATTACATACTCTATTAATCAATTCCGAAGCAACTAGCTCAGGCGTTGTTATACCTAATGAGCTTATTTTGTCAAACTTCCCGGAAAAGGAAGATTTGTCACTGAGCATTGCTGAACTTATGAATTGTTTTAGGGACAACGGACTATTTTGCCCTGGTCCTTTTGATGTTGTTCGGTTAGGTAGGTTAAAGAACTCGACTACCGGTCCAAGAATCGTAAAGCTCATATTTCACACAACATTCGATGCTAGTCGTTCAAGGCAGGGTTTTCTCGTATTAGCTCCTCTCATAAACTCTTCTCGGACACGAAGTTGAGGTACAGTTTGTCTGCGCAAGGCCGAGCTTTGAAAAAACGATGCTTTGAGCTGAATTCTCCCCACTCCTCAGTTTCCTCTGATATGCGCAGTGAAAGCTATAGCCTTCGTGAATCGGGTACTATTTGGCGCTTTATTAAACTAGATAATGGGAGCTGGAAGAGAGACATGCATTGGTCGGATGCTCCAAAAAACTGAAACCTGATAACTTTGTTCATACCAGCAACTCTCAAAACATTGCTCCTACAGTAAGCCAAAGCAGTTCTGCTTGTAACTCTGTTATAAAGTGTGTCATGAATAACGCGAGATCATTAAAAAACAAATTGATTAATCTTTGGCAACTACTTTCATCCTGCGTCTACGATGTTCTCGTTTTTACGGAGACATGGTTATCACCAAATATTTCAGATAGTCTTCTTACCAGTGCAACACCCTACAAAGTAGTGCGTTGTGATCGTTCTGATGGTTACGGTGGGGTTGCAATTTTTGCGCGAGACTCCTTTTCTCTGAATTGTCGAACCTCTCAATCAACTACCTGCTTGAATTTTCTATGTCTCGACATTGATTTACCCAAGGGAACATCTTATAGATTTATCTCATTGTATCTTCCTCCCCTGTCTCCTCAGACACTGCCAATTCCTTAATTGATCTACTAGATCTGTGGATTAATCCAAACAAACCTACATTCTTATGTGGAGATCTAAACCTACCACATATAGATTGGTCCATTCCCATAAACCGAGGTGATGCTGCTCATGAGACGTTCTTAAACGGTATTTCCCAGAATAATCTTACACAACTGGTTGAAACTCCAACTCGAGGAAACGCCATCCTAGATCTCGTGCTCACAAATTGTCCAAATGTTGTCTCTAAAATCATTGTTTCCCCTTCCTTTCACTCTTCTTGCGATCACTTGTCTGTTGAATTCTCTATCCTGTTACCGAGCACTCTTAGTCCTCCGAAATCCACTCGTCGTTTTTACGACTACAATAAGGCAGACTTCAATGGCATGTCCACGTACCTTAGCAGCATTAACTGGTCACCTATCATGAATGGTTCTGTAGATGTTGAAACTGCGTGGGATTTCTTTATTTTGACTATACATAGCTGTATTGCACAATATGTCCCTGTAATTACCGAAAAAAAGTATCGCTCAAGAGCTCCGAAAATTCTACGAAAACTCCTTGCTAAGAAGAAGAAATATTATAAGAAAAATTCCGCCAAATATAAAGAAGTTGCACAAGAATATGATCACGCAGTAGAACAAATAGCGATGTTTAGAGAGGAGAAGCTAACTCAGAGTGGAGATATTCGTAAATTTTACGCCTATGCTAAGCGCCGAACGAAAAGTAGTCGCGCAATTCCACCCATCTGCAATGAAAATGACAGCATGATTTTTGACACCCTCGATAAAGCAAACTTATTAAATGCTTACTTTGCATCCGTTTTCACATCAGACGATGGTGCCTTACCTCCCTTCCCTAAACGAGTGAATCCTGGAATATCTCTGGATTTCATTCATTTTAATCCGGAAATTGTTGAAAGAGCTCTAGAACGGTTGCCGCCTAAATTATCACAAACTCCTGATGAATCCCTCTACTTATTCTTCGACGTCTTGCTAGTACTCTCGCATTCCCATTAAGTTGCATTTTTGATCTATCCATGTCAACCGGCAAATTACCATCTACTTGGAAAAAAGCTCTAGTCTGTCCAGTCTTTAAGAACAAAGGATCCTCCTCTTCCCCCAATAGCTATCGCCCGATCTCACTTACCTCTGGCTGTTGTAAGGTCATGGAAAGGGTAATTTCTGATGAAATATATTCCTATACAATGAGCCATAAGCTTTTATCCATGGAACAGCACGGCTTCCTTCCCCGACGTTCAACAGTTACACACATGCTCAGTTCGATATTCGAAATGTGTTCTGCATTAAGTCTCCATAATCGCTTCGATTGCGTGTACATTGATTTCTCTAAGGGCTTCGACACAGTATCAATACCTAAGCTTCTCCATAAACTCTCAAGCTATGGTTTCAATGGTCAATTGCTCCAATGGATTAATAATTATCTATGTAATCGAACTCAGAAAGTCATAATCAACACCATCACTTCGGACGCGGTAGCTGTTACAAGTGGCGTACCCCAAGGCTCTGTTCTTGGACCTGTATTGTTCCTTCTTTATGTCAATGACGTGTTTGACTGCCTTGTTGGATCGACTTCAGCCCGCCTTTATGCTGATGACTTGAAATTTATGTCAACCAGAAGTTATAACTCCTCTTCACAAGTATCTTCAGACCTAAAACATACTCTTCTCAAATTTGATAATTGGTGTAAAACGTGGCAACTGAAGATTTCTATGCAAAAAAGCTTGCTGTTTACTGCTGGAGATCGATATGCTCCTTCCGTCAACTATCATCTCGACAGCGTATCCCTGAAAAATTCAGTCACTGTGAAAGACGTGGGCTTTTTAATCTCATCAGATCTCAGATTTAGTGATCACTGTGCGCGCATCAGCTCAATCGCATATGCCAGAGCATACTGTATCCTAAAATCTTTCGTTTGCCACAACTCTCGTATCTTAATGAAAGCCTTTGTTGTCTTTGTTCGCCCTCTCTTGGAATATGGAAGTGTAATCTTTTCACCGTACCTCAAACGCGACATTTTTCGTATTGAGCGTGTTCAGAGATTCTTCACCCGCATCGTCTGTAAACGCTCTGGTATCAAGTATGACAGCTACTCTCACAGATTGCAATTGTTAAGATTAAAATCTCTAGAATATAGGCGCATTTTGTTGGACTTGTACTTCTTGTATAAACTGTACTACAATCATTTCGACTTGTCGCTCAACTCTTTCTTTACCACCTACCTTTCTTCTCAAATTACTCGAGGTCAATCACGTAACAGCTGTCAGATTGTGCCAGTCTTTAAAGTTAATTCGAACTATCTCAGTGGATTGTTTTTCTTTCGCGTCATCAAAATATGGAATTCATTAAACGATTCAATAGTAAAAGCTCCAACCTTCATGATGTTCAAGAACAGACTCAAATCAATTGATCTAAGTGAATTTTGCTCATACTGTGACTGCTAATATGTGATTTCGTATAAAATTATTTGACAAGTGCTTTTTATACCTGATGGTAAATTTTATTTAGATACATTCCTACATTCCATATTGAAGATGATTCTCATCATAATGAAGATCAAGAATAGTCTCAATCTCATTGATCCGAGTGAATTTGTATATATTGTGACCATGATCATTAAAGTGTAAATTTTGTATAGATGATTTTGTTGCATTCATTCTTGTATTAGATTTAAGCATTTACGTTCTTTTGCTCCATTGTGAGGACTCCCATTCAATGAACTCTTATCATGTCGTGATCATCACTCTTCAAATTTGTAAATATAGGCCCTATAGATCTCACGTATTTTGTATATGGTATATGATGTACAGTGTATATCATGATGACTCTGAAAATTTGTGAATATGTAGGTCTCATATATTTTGTTTATGATGTGCATGTACATCATGATCACTTGGTGTATTTGTAAATATATATCTCATGTATTTTTTATTGATGCTAAACTTTGCGTATGCATATGTAACACGTTATCAACGCTTGCTTGTAAGTGCCCTCGCGGCCATCGCTTTGCGTTTTCTGTATATTTCAGAATAAACATTTATGACTTATGACTTATGAATTTTGCAATAATGAGAGTAAAGTCAATGACTTACTTTTTGAATCAGTGTCTCTGTAGCAATTCAATCCGTATTATTAGGCCTAATTATTAAATGAAAGATAAATGTTTGGTTGATTTGTGGATTAATTTATCGGAAATACAAGTAGTAAGGAAGTGACAAACACCAGATAGCGCAAGATGGCCGCCATCGCTGACTCCCCCCCCCTCTGGAACGGTAGAGTGTCGTGGTCGGCCGCCGTGGTGCTTCGTGTCTGAGTCCCCCCCCCTCTGGAACGACAGAGGTTGTGGTCTGTACGACAGAGTGTGAGACTCGGATGTGTTGGTCTCGTATGGGTTGACGTGGCCGACCGCCTAGGTTGACGTGGGCGACCGCCTAGGTTGACGTGGGCGACCGTCTAGGTTGACGTGGGCGACCGTCTAGGTTGTCGTGGATGGTGAAATGGCTGCCAGATTCGGATTCAGCGTAAAATTCTGCATCGGTAGGGTGAGTTTCAAGGCAATTGGCGAGAAAAAATTTTTCTTCAAAATTTTAACAGAGTTAGAATTTGGGACGTTTTGGTGTGTAGCGCCCAAACGAAGCATCGGATGAGAAAACGGAGGCCAGATTCGGATTCAGCGTGAAATTCTGCATCGGTATGGTGAGTTTCAAGTCAATCGGAGAGAAAAATTTTCACTGACCCCCCCTCTGGACAGCTTGCTTCGATTTTGGCTTCTAGTGGACGGATTTTGTCGTGCGATAGCTCGTTTGAAAGCTAAGAGTGAGACAAATTCACTGAAAGAATCGGCTTGTTCCTATCTGTCTTCGTTCAAAAGTTAGAGCGGTTACAAGATTTTAGGTCGGAGCTCGCTTACCTGAAAAAATCCTAAGTGTCAGAGTGACTTTGTATGGGTAAAATTTTGAAAATTTTCCAAAGTGTGGAATTTCGACCTGGGACCGTCACCAAAACATTTTTCATCAAATTCTGAAATTTCACTGACGTCCCCCCCTCTGGACAGCTTGCTTCGATTTTGGCTTCCAGTGGACGGATTTTGTCGTGCGATAGCTCGTTTGAAAGCTAAGAGTGAGACAAATTCAGTGAAAGAATCGGCTTGTTCCTATCTGTCTTCGTTCAAAAGTTAGAGCGGTTACAAGATTTTAGGTCGGAGCTCGCTTACCTGAAAAAATCCTAAGTGTCAGAGTGACTTTGTATGGGTAAAATTTTGAAAATTTTCCAAAGTGTGGAATTTCGACCTGGGACCGTCACCAAAACATTTTTCATCAAATTCTGAAATTTCACTGACGTCCCCCCCCCCCTGGACAGCTTGCTTCGATTTTGGCTTCCAGTGGACGGATTTTGTCGTGCGATAGCTCGTTTGAAAGCTAAGAGTGAGACAAATTCAGTGAAAGAATCGGCTTGTTCCTATCTGTCTTCGTTTAGATGTGAGACGCCATTTAAGATTTTGGGACATTGGCGAAAAACGACAGAGTTAGAATTTGGGACGTTTTGGGCTGTAGCACCAAAACGAAGGCTCGGATGGGAAAACGGAGGCCAGATTTCGAATCAGCTTGATGTTATTGTCCAATGAGGATCATCATCCAATGAGAATCAAGCATTTCTTTATAAATAGCGAGCCTTCCACAGTGAGAATCATTCCATCGTTGAATCACACGAGTGACGGACGCAAATTTTCTCTCTCTCTCTAGTTCCCTGTTCTATTATCCAACTAAAATGGTAAGTCGCTACTTCCCTCCCTCTCCTCCCTTGAACGTAAACTTAATACAATCTTTTTTCATTTTCAGGCATCTACTCCATCTGCTGCACTAGTAGGACAAAATGGCGGTCAAACGTTACAAGGTTCGCTACGGTCAGATCATCTACAACTGAGGCCAGTGGAAGAAACATCCAAGGTACATAATCCTACACCGCTACAGCGTAAATTTAAACAAGCCTTGCGTTATGATGATCATAGCGTAGTACTCCAAACGGGAATGCTCCCTTCCACGGATGTCAAGATAATGCACAATCAGTATGGGGACTACATACTGATCCCCGTGAGTCCGTACATTCGCCACCAACTTGATATTATTGAGGAGTACGTGACATTAAATATGGACATTCCTACTCCTCTTGCTCAAGAGTGGAAGGCGAGAGATGACAAGGATACTCCCTATAGAAAGATTTGGGATGGTAATCACATTTGCCTACCGGTATCACATTGGTGTACTTACTATAAGAAGGATGGAGATCATTCAATACTCATCAGATGTGATGAGCTCGGAGAAGGTACTTGGGATATCCTTTTCAAAGTGAATGGGCTATATTATGGTCGACACAAGGATAATAAAATAGCCTCTCTCTCCATGCATATGGAATCCATCCTATATATTCCGAAACCACCCAACGTGGACGACATAATTGATCAAATCCTTAACAGCAGTGGTACGAAGCGCAAGTCGGAGAAGAATGCTACATCAAAACGCAAATCAAAGAAGGAGAATTACTAGTCCTTTCCTAACTCTACCCTATGACAATTCGCTTATGTGCTTTGAGTGTCGTAGACGTGGTCTTATTAGATACATTTTACTTCTTCGTTGCCATCATATCATTTGTGTATTTTGTCGTGAAAAGCATCGATGTAATTCTTCATTTTGTAATATGTTATAGAACGTTTCCTTAGATGTGTAAATTTCCGTTTTAGGCTTCTATCATCATTTTTATGGATTGTGAGGGTGAACCTGTACATGAGCTCAGTGCTATTGCTATGAACAATTGGACATATCAGATTGTTAGTGTCTATCATCAACATGCCAACTGCGATCCCAATGTTGATCAATGGGCGAGAAAACACATTCATGGACTTAATCTGAAATATTTGCAAGACTATGGCTTTTCTTGTGAAAGTGCTCTTCTTATTGACTTTAAACGATGGTTAGCTGCTTTCAATGTTATACGCATCTTTTGTAATAATCCTGGTAAGGAGAGGAAAGTATTTCCCAATCTAATCATTGATGATATTTTGCTCCCGCCTTGGGATAGTAGAGTGAATCAACATTATCATGAAGTCACGAAACGTTTTAAGGATTTGTGTGTTCCTATTTTGTCTGTTCGTTGTAGTAGCTACGTTCATAACCAATGCTTCTTTCCTCCTTACCTCAACACTGCCAAAGTCCTGTATGGTTGTCATTGCTCGCTGTATGATAGTTATCAGCTGTATCTATTTTATCTGTTTCAAACCATTGATTTATAATGCATGCTTGTTACAGTTATTCAATAAATGTTACTATGAGAAGAGTTGTTGTTTTCATGCAATGGATGGGTTAGTTAAAGGGCGATCATGTCTTTCTCAAACGACTGCGGAACATTACGTTTTCATAGGCAAAGTTTAAAAGGAGCTGTTCAAGATTATGTGATAAATTTTCATAAAGATGAGACCGACATCGAAGCAGTGGTCGATGATGCTAGCACTCTATTTCTAGAGTTAATGAATACATTCTCTGATAGCATTGTCATGGCGCGATTAGTTGCGAAAATTAAGTTAAGTCATTTTGGAAAGGAAGAGGTGGAAAGTCGCTCTTTCCATTTTGCTTCTTATTCAATGGAAGTGGTAGATCACCCCGAAGAATTTTTTAAAAGACATATGATAAAAATTGCTGAACGTCTTAACGCATTTAACCATCATGGTAGCAGTCTAGTGATTGAAGCGATTTCAGATATTCACATTCAACTTTCCATAAAGAAAAATTGAAAATGCAGTGGTACTTGATTGTAGCACAACTGGTTTTCGAGCTATGTCTGCTCACTCTCGAAGTATATTCCTTCTGTACATGCGTCTATTATTTAGAAAAGGCTAGCAAATTCATATCTTCAAAAAGACTTGCTATAGACATCAGTAACGGTGAAACTATGTGTTGCGATGTATGTAAGCGAAAGGATGGAAATGAAAAGCGCATCTTCAAGAGATGTAAGCATGCTTTTTGTCAACGCTGTTTCATACGTAATTGCATTCAACTTTGCCAATGTAACCACTGTGACATTGCTCATTTCGAGTGTCACTTATGTCGCAATAGTTAGTACCTATGCAAATGTGGTAAAGATAGGTTTTAGCAAAGACTAACACGGAAAATGACGAAACGTAAAAGTCAAAAAGTTTTCTTCAGCCATTCAAGCTCTCCGACGAATGAAAGCAAATCAGCGATACAATGCTATACGACATGCTAACGATAAATTCATTTGTGAAATTATTTCTCATGTGAGGAAGTTGAGGACGAAGAAATTAGCGCCAAAACAACGAAAGTTACTTAAGCGATATGCTACGAAATTGCGTTTCATCTCCAATCCTAAAGTCGCCCTTCAAAGAAAGAGGAAAACTCTAACACAAAAGGGCGGTTTCCTTTCAGCAATACTTCCAATGATAGCTCCTGCCGTGGGCAACCTATTGGCAAATATCTTTGGCTCTAAGCGTTAATTATGCAAATGTTGAGTCTCAAAGTAATAAAATGGATTTCAGACTTCAATGTGATAAAGTTCTGACTGTATCAGGTCCATCTCATGCAGGTAAAACTGTTTTCACGCTGAATTTATTGGATAAAAGAAGGGAGTTGTTTAAGGAACCTATCAATCGAGTGATTTGGTGTTATGGTATTTATCAACCGTCGCTGTTTCAGGAATTGCAAAGTCGCAACTTTATTCGACATGAAGGAATTATTCCAGTGGATAAACTTCAGTCTAATGATGTTGTTGTATTGGATGATTTATTAAAAGAAAGTAAGAATTCAAAAGATGTTACAGATATGTTCACTCGCGCAGCACACCATAAAAGGTGTTTTATCATCTATATTACACAAAATTTGTTTCCTGATGGAAAAGAAGCTCGTACACGAAACCTGAATACACACTATTATGCTATTTTCAAGAATCCGCGAGATAAAAGTCAATTTGAAATTTTAGCGCGACAAGTTGCACCCAGAGGATCAAAAGCCTTAATTGAAATTTTTCAAGCAGCTACTGAAAAACCATACGGTTACTTATTCATTGACTTTACGCAAGAGTGTCCGGAAGAATTTAGATTTCGAAGTGATATTTTGAAAACTCCCATGATTATCTACAAACTATGAGTTCTTATTCTCGCATGATTGTTATTCCTCAGGATGAATATGTACAATTGACTGCTATGCAGCAAGTAAAGCAACCTCTTGCAAATCAAATGTATAGGAAAGAAATAGATTATCAGCAAAATGTTCACATCAAAGATCCACATCGTGCTGTATTATTACAATCGGAAACTGTTGAGCAATTGAAAAACTTGAAGAATAAGATGCGTGACTCTGTATCGACTGCTACACCTTTAGCATCTCGCGCACATGCCATATCTCTTTTCAACAGTATTGAACCCCATCTCAATGTAAATGATAGAGGAGAAATCATTACAGATGAAAATAAAGTGATTGATGCTTCACGTTATGAAGACTTGATTCAGTATGCGACACGTAGAAAGCGCCGTCAGGCTATGTTCCACCTGGTTGGTCATACTTTCTTAAACTATTGAAAAAGCATAATGTGCCAAAATTTGCTTTAAATAATGAGACATTGAAAGAACTTGATTCAACAGTGGCTACTACTCCAATGCTTCAGGCGATGAAAATGCCAACAAATTGGTTTAAGACGTCACCTGCTACATCCCCTCCCACACTCACTAAGCAAACAAGAGGAAGAACTCGACGTAGATCTACATCGCCACTAAAACTGGTAAAAGGAAAACGTAAAACAGCTCCTCCTAGGAAATACATGTTCTCAGACTATTAATATGAAGCAGATGTGTTGCTTGCCATGTAATGAGCCGCCAGAGGTGAATGTCGTTGTCACTTGCACTTGCTGCGCCAGCTCTCATAATGAAACCCCTAAGCAATGTGAACACGATCGCAAAACCGCTAAAGCTAAATGCTGCAGTTGTTGTAAATGTAGAAAGGCAAGAAAACAAAAAGATGAGAAGGAGGAAAAAGAGTCAGCCGTCATCGACTGAACGTTTGAAGTCAATCTATTATGATGTAAAACATCCGGCAGGATTTGCATCTATCAAGAAATTATCAAAAGCGAGTGGTCTTCCACAATCACAAGTGAAACGATGGTTAAAGGGTCAGGCTACCTATACACTCCACAAACAAGCGAAAAAGAAGTACCGCACCCGCCATTATATTGTTCATGACATCGATGAACAGTGGCAAGCAGATTTGTGCGATGTTGCCTCCATTTCAAAACATAACTCGGGCAATAATTTTATTTTAACCGTCATTGATATTTTCTCGCGTTATGCGTGGGCTCAACCTTTAAAAACTAAAGAAGGGAAAGGAGTAGCAAAAGCATTCCAAACAATTTTTCGAGAAGGTCGCATTCCAAAAAGAATTCAGAGTGATCAAGGAAAAGAGTTTGAAAATCAGCATGTGACAAGATTATTTGAGAGGCATGACATTGAGTTGTTTAGTGTAAAGAGCGCTTATAAAGCTGCACTCGTTGAACGTTTTAATCGCACATTAAAAAATCGCTTGTGGCGACATTTTACTGCCAACTTGACACAAAATTGGACAAAGGTTCTACAAGATACACTCCATGCCTACAATCACTCTATCCATCGTTCTATTGGACTCAGACCAGTAGATGTAAATGCTGACAATGTAGATAAAGTGCGCGAATCATTCCAACGTAAACGCACTCATGTGAAAAGTGATGTGAAAATTGGCGATAAAGTTCGTATCTCAAAAGTGAAAAGTGTTTTTGCTAAAGGGTACCTTCCGAATTGGACAGAGGAGGTATTTACAGTATCAAGGATTAATCAAAAAGACTCTCCGACCACCTACAAGTTGAAAGATTACGATAATGAAGAAATTGAGGGTAGCTTTTACCGCGATGAGATTGAGGTAGTCACTGAAAGTGAAACATATTTGGTAGAGAAAATCATTCGATGTAAAAAACGGCAAGGTGAAGAATGGTGTCTTGTTAAATGGACTGGTTATCCTTCAAGTATGAACTCTTGGATGCGTCGTGCCGACATCTTTCATCTAAGTGATCGACAGTGATTCATGCAAAGTTGTAACTAACAATGTTTAGGGTTTGAGCTATGAATCCAACTGCCTCATTTTATTCACGACCCTCCTATGTAAGTGGCGGAGGGCAAATTTACATCGGTGCTCGCCGCCAACGTGGAGGTAGCATACTTGGTGCACTGAAATCTGTTGTAGCACCTCTCATATCCAATGTCGGTAGATCTTTAAAACGAAATGTTTTAAGTAATGCCGTTGGCTTTGCTGGTGATGTTGCTAGTGATCTTTCCAGAGGTAGAAGTTTTAAGAGCAGTTTGTTGAATCGTGGGAAGGAACGCGGTTTAAAAACATTGAAGCAGACCATTGCTGGTGTTACTCAAGGAAAGAAATCACCTAAACGAATGAATAAAGGAAGGAGGAAACATCGCGGAGCTGGTAAGGTGCGATCTTCAGTCAAAAGGCATTCACGCAAACGTCGCAGAGGCTCTAATCATTCATCAGGCGCTAAACGACGACGCTGCTATAACTTCTAATCATGGAGTGTAAAACTTCCGGTTTTTGTTTGTTCGATCAACAAGCCATACAGACAGATATTCTTAGTTCAAGTATTGTAGATTATCATCCTCGAACAGCTGAGAATGCTGGCCCCATTGAATTTGTTATTCCTGGTGGTAGTGATGACTACATAGATTTGAGTTATGCGATGCTTGATTTGAGGTTTAGAATTCAGCAAGCAGATGGAACTGCTATTGACGATGCACATAAAGTTGGACTGAACAATTTACCATTGACTACATTACTTCGTGATGTTTCTCTAACGATTGGAGAGCAGCAGGTGGAAGGTGGTCAAAGCGATTATCCCTATAAATCATATTTCAATCATGTATCACAGTTTCATCCAGCAGCACAAAAAAGTCATATGGAAGCCATGGGATGGTACAGAGATGAAGCAGGAAAATTTGATGTTGAAACAAACAGTGGCTTTGTAAAGCGATCTGCTATGATTAAAGATAGTAGAGTATGTCAGCTATATGGTCCGCTGAATTTAGACTTCTTTAGACAGTCAAAGTTTTTACTGTGTAATACCAGCATGCGACTCAAGCTGACATTGAATAAGCCTGAATTTGCGCTGAATGCATTTGCTAAAGTTGACAATTTTAGAATTCATGTGGAAGATATTGCACTTTACATTCGTCGAGTAGTACCGAATCCAAGTGTCATTAGAGGGCATGCTGAAGGCCTTAACCGCCAAAATGCCATTTACCCCGTTCAGCATACAAAGCTTCTCACCTTTACAATTCCGAAAGATCAAAAGAGTTTCATGAAAGATGGCCTCTTTCCATCGGAAGCACCGAAGCTCCTCATGGTGGCAATGGTTGAAAATGATGCATTTAATGGTAATATAAAGAAGAATCCTTTCAATTTTAAACACAATCAGTTAAGTGAAATTGCTTTACGTGTAAATGGTGTGAGTCATCCTGGTCCACCCTACAAACCAGATTTTGCTTCGGATCAATTTATGCGCAGTTATGTTGATTTTATGGATGTTTTTGGCTTTTACAATACGGATGACACCAACGGACTGACTATGAAAGAGTTTAAGAGTGGATATACTATTTATGCATTTGATTTGACTGCTGACAGCGATATTAGTGCACCCTATCGTCAAGCGAACGTGCCTCATAATATTCGTTTGGATTTGACGTTCAAAAGAACACTACCTGAGACGATCAATGTATTAATTTATGCAGTCTTCGATTCAAATATTGAAATTACAAAGTATCGTGACGTGATTCTTCAGTATAATCGTTAATGAGTTGGTTGACTGCTGACGATATTAAGACTAAAGTGCAGCGTAATGCAGACGAAGCGACGTTGAAAGCTTTCGATAATGTCTATTCACTCGATACCTTACCACCTGCAGTAAATCACTATCCCATCTTTATTGTGCTAAACACTCATTCACAGAATTTAGGCGGTGAGCATTGGAAAGCGATCTTTATTGGAGAAGACCGACGTGGTGAACTATTTGACTCTCTTGCTCAACCTCCAAATATACCAACACAGCAGTGGTTGAGAAAACATACGCGTCAATATCAGCGAAATGAACGCATACTACAACATCCACTTTCATCAACGTGTGGTGCTTTTGTACTGTACTTCATCTTAAGACGTTTACATGTATCTCGATTTGCATCTGTTATTCAAAACTTTTCATGTAATCCATCCTCTAATGAAAAAATGATTTGTAAGTTCTATCATGATTTGAAATAAAAACATCATGTTGGAAAAATTGTTTTTTATTTTACAATCCGCTGGGTACGTACATACTCAATGAGATAGTCTAGGATCATATTTGCTTGTACATGAGATTTTAGTCCAGTAATGATCACTTTACTATTATGAAAGATTGCCACATGCACAGGTAACCAACAACTAATGAGAGCTGCAGGAAAAAGTTCGGGTTCATAACACAAACTGTAACTGCTGGTACGAATCTTCAAAAATGATAGACTGTCACTCAATTGAGTAGAGATCACCATATTGTCCACAGTCAGATTCGACATCACACACCTCTCCCTCTTCCATATCCGACGTAGTAGTCTTTGTAGCTCTAAGCGCATTGACTGCGCCGATGAATGAGAAAGGGCGCCGAGAATCTGTACAGTCCCATTTGGGAAGAGTTGAAGATTCCGTGAATTGTTCATCTTCACCACTAACATTTGAGGACGGCCCGGGTAATACTTGCTGTTTGGAAGCTGTTGGTGTAATGTTGTGAGATCGATTTTGGTGTAGAGTCTGAAGCGACGGAGAATGTTGACGATGGTGTAGCGATGGCGCTTCATGATGAAAGAATGAGTAAATTGAGCGATGTACCTTCCTTTTATACTTTTCCCAACTACCTTGATGAAATGTGAAGTTAGTATGCAGTTGGGAATGATAGAGTTGAATTCGCCGATTGTTGACGCGCAGCCAGATGCGATTTCCAATACGTGAATGTCTTTTCATATAGAAGTATTTCAAGTCCTTCATGATATGATGTAGAGATTGAAAATGACGATAAGATAAAGCAAACTCTCTTCTCACATTTCCAGTTGAATCTTTGAAATAGACGTTTCGATCATGATCCGTTTCAATACGTTGTAGGGAATCTAATTTCCAACTCATGATGTGTGGTAGTCATGTCTGATTAAGATTTGCATAGTAGGGCGATGAACTCACGACGAATAAATGTCATGATGGAGCGATGTATGTATCTTCTATACTTCTCCCAATTGTATTTGCGAAATGAGAAACAGTTTGCGGAATGAGAATGGTAGATTTGAATTTCATTTCTGTAATGTTGAAGCCAAACTTGATCACCCAGGGAGATGAATCTTAATGTTTCAAAATATTCCAAATCCCTCATGATATCATTGAGGTTGACAAATTGTCGCCATGTTAATGTAATTCCTCTTGATGTATGACCATGAGAATTTTTGAAATGTACGTTTCCATCACGATCAACTCTGATATATTGTAGAGAGTCCAAAATCCAAGTCTTCATGATGTTATGCAAAGTTGCAGATTAGCAATATAAAAATGTCGTTTTATCATATTTTGCTTAGCAATGCGGCTACAAAGAGATTTACTAGTAATCGAGCCGCACTCTTTTCTACTCCCATTGATCATGCACAACAGCTAAATGGGAATTGGGAAGTGGGTGTCACTCAACTTGTTTATAGCAACTGTGTCTATACTTTTGATCATGAGGTGATGACTATTAATATGAGGCGTACAGCTGCTTACCAATGTGAAAAGGGCTGCCGAGTATACATTCCACAGTGGCCAAAGAAAGATCTCTTATCATGTAAAAAGTTTATATATGATTTCTTGAATAAAGCGTGTAAACATATTGCCCAATTTACTCCGCACAATGATGATTATACTTATATACATCATGTAGTTGAGAAAGATTGGATTGTTGGTTTAAGTCCAAGTTTAAGAAATGATTTAGGTTACCTCGCTAGCGCCTTGACAAGCTATGATAATTTTAACGTTAATTACCACATAAGTGGTCATAAACAGTTAATATATCGAGAGGAAGCTTATTATGTAGATCTTATTCCAAAAAATGAGAAGACGTTGGTGAAGAAGATTGTGATTAAGCCAAGAAAGACAAACATGACTCCTGAAACATTATTGAAGAAATTTAATTATCTCCTTCGAGTTGATGGTAAACAAGTGGCAACATTGACTTATATTAAATCATCTAATCATATTGCAATAAGCAAATTAAATGATGATGATCTAGTATTAGTTTGTTCAAAAGATTTTCATCAGTTCTTACGACATCGTTCTGCAGCTGTTCATGGAAAATTTAATATGCAACATTTACCATGTGAAAGGTCAAATCAATTTGATACAGAATGGACCGTATCTTTATACAGAAAGTGTGTAGAGCCTTTTGGTGGTATCTTACATGAAACAAGAGTGTTGATGCCTCGCATTATTACTTCAGTTAAATTGGTTGTAGATTATTTAAATGAAGTGATTAATGACCAACATATTTCATTTTCTGAAAAAGAAGGTACTTTGTCTCTCACTATAAGTGGAAAAGGTATTGAACTAATTATGGATAAAACTCTAATGGACATTTTGGGTTTTGATCAAAATATCTTTAAAAGTGGTACTGTAACCAAAGCTAGCGCAGACATGTCGCTATCGCGTCGTATTAACTATTTTCAGATATATTCCAATATTGGTGAAGATGTACGTGTGGGAGATGTTGAAGCTCCATTGCTAGCAATGATACCATACCAGCCAAAAAGCTGCAGTATTTTATCTGAGCATACTTTCAAGAAAGTGCATTATACAAAGCTGAAATCAAACTACATCCCACAAATTGATATTGCCATTTATGACGATGCTGGTGCGTTGATTCCTTTTCATAAAGATGCTGTGACAAGTATCACACTCCATTTCCGAATGAAGAGTTAATGCAAACGTATGCTAATATATTTTTCCAATGTGAATAATATGGAAAGTGAAAATAAGGACTCGTTTCTAATCTACTTGCCCAGTAATGCTTCTATGAATAAATTTCCCAAAAATAAACCATCAGACTATCGAGTAGAATTAAATCGGCCACTGCATTTAGAAGGTGAATGGGAGGTTGGCGTTTCTAGTATTTGCTATGATAGCAATATTCAGAATGTGAATGATTTGGAAGAAATGATATTGACTCCTCGCACCCATGATGGAATAACGATGAATAATGCATTTCAGTTCCCATACAATTTAACATCAGATGGAAAGTGGAACTATGAATGGATTCAGATAAAATCAGATTCTTATGAGCCATTTGGGAATGAGAAAATTATTAAGGCATTCAACAGTGGTAATACTTCCATCATGAAGAATAAAAATCAGAAAGCTTATGAGTTTACTATCTATCATTGGAGTGGGAGACAGTTCCTCCGCTTTCATTCTTTTACTAAAGGTCTTACGCTGAGGTTGGATAGTGAATTCTATCCGCATCTTGGTTTTGGTCATGGACTACATCTAACGTCAATTGCTACTGCAAATGTTAGAAAAGTTTATTCAAATCGAATCAACAAATTTCATTATAGATTTAAAATATTTGATGAAGATGTTGTAGAATGCGAAGAACGCATCATTTTGAAAAAGCGTGGTGTTCAACCTTTATCACTTATTGAGTTAGTAAAACGATGGAATGAGACTGTGGGTAAGAAGTATGGAGAGAAAATTATGGCGGACAAAAATAAGTTGGTTATTCAGAAATATAATGACAAACTTACAGTTTATTTCTCTCCAACCTTGCGTCATTTTGTAAGACATTATACACCTATTATTGGAAGCGGTGTGGTGTATGCTTCTCATGAATATCACACTAAAGCTGATTCAGTTAATGATGAATGGTGGGTGGACATCTATGGCGATCGCATCAAGAAAATTTACCAGTCTTATGAAGAATCTAAAGTTGCTATCAATATAATGCCGCGTCTATATCATACAGTTGAAAGCTTCATTCATGTAGTAAATCCTTATATACAACAGAAGTTGAAGCATGTGATGAAAAGTAAATATGATGTAAAGACACACCACATTTCGTTTTCAATTGAAAATCAACGCGTTGTTCTGAAACTGGGTGATGACATTCAATGTCAATTGAGTAAAAATTTGAAAAAACTCTTTGGTTTTTCAATGCTACAAACAGTGTTTGCTGCTGCGCATACGATTGGTATAGAAACACCAATGACACTTGATAAACATGAACAGCACCTTTACATTCAAAGTGATTTGATTCTACCTATTTCTGTTGGTGAGAAAAAAGAATACATTTTACGCGATTTCATTCATGATAAAGACGCTTCATATGGAATAGTCGAGAAGATGTTTGAATCTATTTTCTATCATCCCGTCGTCAAACAAACTATACCCTCTATTGCTATCAAAATTACCAATGGTTTACAAGAGTGCATCCACGTGAAAGATACTAAATCCCTCATAACGTTAGTGTTTCGGAAAACAAAGTGAAGTCTTTATACAACATTTATTGAAATATGTACATGAATGTGAAGCAATAGACTTTATACAACATCCACTGAAAATATATACATGAGCGCACTTCAATAAACATTGCTATATACAAAAAGTCTTTTACTTCGTGAAGGGTGGAAATATACAGGGATAGGAAAAATGTCTTTCAGTGGAAAAGTCATCACATGGGGAATGTACAGATGTGGACACATATTCACAAGGAAAAAACAATCTCATGCGATACATAAAACAACAATGTTTATCTACAGAAATCAACATCAAAATACTAAGTTAAGGATGATTATGCTAAGACGTCTCCTGAATGTGGTAGTGTGAGTTTAATTCTTTTGGGTGGTGGTATGTTTGTGTCAGGATGTCCATGTGGAAGAGATATGTTGTGTTCTAGCCAGCACCTCTTATCCTCCCATGCTGAAAGCGCCCGTTTCCTAAAAGTATGAGTTTTGATCTCATGCGACTTAGATTTTAAGATTGTCATATTGACAAACGTTATATTTTTATTTCTATAGGCTTTCCTGAAATTCTTATGTTTCATATTTTGCACAATGGATTTTGATATGCCTTTAGCGCGCTTAATGCTATCGTCGCTATCCTTTAATTTCATACTGTACATTTTTGGACGGAGGAGAATCATTTCAGCTATCTCCTTCCCTGCTGTCTCATCCTTAAAGCAGCCAAGTTTTGCCTTATTTTTGATGGAGTAGAGTGGATGATCAGCAGGATAATTTGATGTATCAAAATATCTTTCTAAAGATTTTCCTACTTCATTGAAATTTAAATCTTTTTGAGTGGTAATACCTAAGAAGAAACTATCTGTATCACCACCCAACAAACGAACCTCTTTTACGAGAGGACATGGTTTTAGTATTTTATAAAAGAGTTGGTACATTTCAAGCTTAGAGTAATCTAGTACAGCTTGACCAATATAGATGGGTTTGCACAACTCAACTTCAGATTTTATCATTTTAACACCTATAAGGTCCTCATCGATAATGTCTCTATCGATGAATAGAGGTGATGAGACCAATTTGTGATACTTTTGATCATCATTAACTAGTTTGTAGTTTACGCGCTTTCTAACATCCTCCATCGTCTTACCAAATAGACTGTTGTTCTTATATTTATAAAAATCTTTTTCAAAATTATTTTGGGCTAGTGCACGTTTCTGGCTGTTGCTATCAATATATGGTTTGAGGAAGGCTTTCTGTCTAAATTTAATAATGCGGTGAACTCTTTTTAAAATCATACCCATTTCTAAATAAAATTTTAAGATGCTAAAGTGGACTAGATAGTTTTCTTTATCATACTGGGTGAGTAAAAGTTTGCGGCAAGGCTTATAGTCGGGTTGACCGCATGATTCTAAATCTTTATGAAATTGTTTCATAAAGTCGGAAAACATATCTTTGGTCACTTCACCTGATTCGGGTGCGAGTGGAAAATCCACGGTTTTATGTTTAATATTATTTGGATAGATTAGATCTATCTCAAAATAATATCCCCAATCACCTTCATCTGGAATTGCTAGTATGTTGGAAGGGTTGGAGAAATGTTGAATTTCACTATCATCTAACCAGCTAAACTCAGAGTGAGGTAGCGGTTTGGATAATGAACTACCATACAAATTATTTTGGTCATAATACTTCAGATGAGTCTGGTCATTGCCTACTATTTTTGATTTTAACCTATGTTTATTTACAAATGTGAGACCACCGCGAATTCCTCGCTC
The DNA here is from genome assembly GCA_907163375.1 of Prostheceraeus crozeri. Taxonomy (NCBI): domain Eukaryota; kingdom Metazoa; phylum Platyhelminthes; order Polycladida; family Euryleptidae; genus Prostheceraeus; species Prostheceraeus crozeri. The sequence continues at coordinate 394,051 of CAJQUW010010277.1, forward strand.
AAATAAATTATACATCTCTGGATCTTGTAAGAGATGAATGGTCTCACCAGTCATTTTAAAAGCAGACTTAAATGACATGGCTGGCAGACTGACAAAGTGGACGGGATCTAACTTATCTTCTTCTAATGCCACTCGTCGAAACTCCTGAAATACATCAGCCAGCAAAAATACATCTAACTTAAGGTAGGCAATCATATATTCACCAAATGTATGGCAGTCAAATTTTATCCATGCATCTTGTGCATGATCATAATCTTCGGTCTTACATTCTGCACCGGTCAAATCATTTTTAAATTTATCTATGGGCGGAAGAGAAGTCTCGCCGAGTTTACTAATTGCATCAAAATATGCATATGGAAAGACTCCTTTCCGTGTGATGACTTCATCGGTTAGATTTGGATATTGTTTCTTAAGATTTTGTGTTAGTGGAAGAGACTTTAGATTTTGCACGAGAGAGGCCAGTGATGCAGTCATAAATTGGTAGGAATCTAAAAATTTTATATCAAAATAGACCGTCTTATTTTCTTTAGTTTTATCGACAGGCACTTTTGCTGTCATGGCCATAAACTTCTCTCTCGTTTGCGCTATTACATCAAGCTTCCACTCTTTCATTTGACCTAAACCTCCTTTTATTATCATATGGCTGTCGTAGCCCTTGAAATTATGGAAAATGACGGGTAATGTACGCCGCTTCATCCTCAGCGAAAAATTACATTTTGAACAGAGTGCGTTTCTAAATTTACCAGTGATGTGATCATGGTCGCGCACTTTCTTAATCTTATCATCGTCAAATGTTTTCCTACATTTGGGGCAAACGTTGCAACTATCAAATTTTGCTTGATCATCTGCTGTCATATGCAATGATCTGCGATAGAGTTCACCATCATACTTTTGTTGAAATTTTACAGCCTGTTCGAGGAATTGTAGGAATTGGTAAATACAATCCTCACCTTGCCAGACGCGCATTTTATTTTGCCTACTCCTAAAGTGATCATGCCATACTTCATAGCAGGAAATGGCTGCTGGTCGATGGATGTTATCATCGATATAGCATTCGATGTCAGCATAGATGACACGAAGAGGACTTAGTTCATCACCATTCTCTCTATATGAAAACTCCTTATCTTTGGGCATGCGTTCCATTTGCAGTTTACCTCGCTTACACCACTCATAATGAGTTTCAAATTTAGTTTTCCTCCTAAAGTGGCGAATACATCTGTCGCAGTAATATAACTCTCTACTAGAGTTTTCTAAGTGGTGGTATAAGCGAGAGATTTTGGGAATACCGCAGTAGTGCCATTCCTCACTATCATCCTGTTTTACTAATAACAGGTTTACTGTACGTTCATAACAACTCGAACGCGAGTTGTAGCGCACACCCTTCAATCCTTTTTCCCAAACATGGAGAACTATTTTAATGTTGTTCAATTTTTCAAATTTTTCTATATCTTTAATTTTCATATCGTCACTATTACAGTCATCGAAGTTTAATTCATTCTCCCACTGCCTATAGCTATATGTGCGATTTCGATTCGCATTGATGTCATTATAGTGGAGAATGGAGAGGACAGCATATTTAAAACATTGCGATTCGCAATCGACATTGATGACTGCTGTTTTGTTTTTTAAATTTTTTGGAAGTTTAAAGGAGCCTCGACCACTATGATTTCCTAATAGACTGATTTTAAATAAGGCGGACTCAATGCCGTCAAAAATGAGACCGCTATCGCGCTCGTTAAATTTATCAATATTTAATTTTAATCCTTGGATGTGAAAATTTATCCAAGACTCATAGTCTACAACCTCGGTTGCAGGAGAGGAGGGTATGTGAAACTCTAACCTCTCTATTATTTGTCCAGTATGGTGGTCGATTTTTACATATTTTATTTTAAGATAGATGAGCGCCTTCATCCTAAAATTGTCTAAATTGTTGAAGAGCGCTTCTATCAATGATGAATTTTGATGAAACCATTCCTCAAAGTTAGCAATGGTTTCTGAGGAGTCCATCTGGTAGTTCCTCACTAAATTATTTATGGACACCTCAGTGAGTCGGATAGAGGAGGTACCGTTGGTGTAGGTATCGTTCGTGTGTGTATGTTGAAGTCTGTGCGAAGATAGTTCAAAACGTGTCTCGAAAGACTGAATGCACAAGTCGCAAGAAAAGGAGACATCGTTAACAGAATCATCCCTACCTTCGGAGATTGATGCCGGCTTAGGTCGACAAACACCTCGCTTGATGTGTCGGGTGAGATCCCATTTCCTCGTGAAGATGTGCCCACAGTCAGCACATTCCCACTCGTTGCCATATCGCGACAGTTCTGAGCTGGAACTCGCATCACCTGAAAGAGAAATCATTCTATCATCTCTGTTCAAGCCTCAGTGTAGTGTTACAACCTACCTTGACTCAATAACTCTAAACTTTCCTCGAGAAGAGAGGGCGTTGGTGATGAAGTTGATGCCTGAAATTGAGGAAGATGCTATTAGTCACACGTTTGAGGGAGATGAGAGAGGAAATCTTTAACTTACCATTTTAATGAAATATGATCAGACAGAATAATAGTCAAAGAGAGAGATCGTGCGTTCGTCACTTGTATGATTCACAGATTAAATGAAATGACATGAATGTCACTTTGCTTATATACTTTCATTCTCTTCATTCATTGGATGTTCATTCTGATTGGCTGCTTGTGTATACTTTAGAATTAGAAAAATGTTAAAGTTATCATTATTCAAAGTCAGCATTTCAAAGACAACATGACAAGTCCTCCAACAACACCAAATACCGCATTGGAGTTCTCCTCTCCATGTACATCAGCAAAGGTGCTCGTTACACCAAATGCACCAAGAAAGGCGAAGGTGGAGAAGGTGTACCGACTGGACAATATACGAAAGTTATCATTACCAGCGGACGAGGAAGAGGAGAGTGTATGTGAGAAGGAGTGTCCCGACTTAACAGGCGTGAGGTGGAAGTATCTCCAGTACGATACTGACGATGTGATGGAGATCACCAGCACGAAATTCCTCCACCAATTATGGGAGTGGTACACCCCTAACTCCCAGCCACGAACTATGGCAGAGTGGGAGTATATTGATAAAGTGAGGCTCGCAGTGGAAGAACGATTAAAGCAACTGAACTGTTTTTGTTATCTATGTGAAGCCAGACTCTGGGACGATATTGACGATGAAGACCTTTTGAAATACATGCCATAATAAATGTTTATTTCGTATTATCTTTGCTTTCATACTGACTTACTTGAATGGGGCTTCAGTGGATGATTTAACCATGTATACTTTTTCATTTGGAAATAGTAGCACGCTTAGTCTAACTTGTAAATCTTATAACATTTCATATGGGCGATGATGGTAGATGAAATAGTGTTAAATAAAATTAAGATAGCTTACACTTCTGATACAGGGATAGCAATCGACTGCGATCCATGTGTAAAGAGCTTGTTAGACTACGAAAGAGAGAAGTGTGTTATGTTGCGTGTGGCGCGTGAGTGTCCTCCCATTTCATTCCATTCATCAATTCGTCTCATTGATAGAGACAGGTAGAACTCATGGTTCTCATAACGTATGCAATGGAAAGTTTTAGGCAACCTTCGACAGTTGGCTAAATGTCGCCCTGGCGCGAATGCATACTACGTTGAGACAGAGGCAATCACTTGCAAACATGACGCAGAGAGGTTTAACAAGATTGACCATTGCCGAATGTCCCTTGCGGTATACATAGCTACGGGTTTCACCGCCGCCCTTTACAGGAACGCCCGTCGAAAGGAAGTATTACACCGAACTTCATTTGCAACGTTCAAGTTGACTGATAGCAGATTCAACTTAATGATAGTATTCGCCAGTCCGAAGACTGCCCAGGGCAAACCGCGAGGAGGTTCTATCATGTCTTGCCCCATGGTGGCCCTTAAGAGAGCCGATGGTTCATTCTCGGGGTGTGTGGTAGGGACTCAGGCTTGCTGTTTCGACTGCGGCTCCGGCAACGGGGCGGGTGGTCGCTTCTCTTGGATGTCTGTAAAGAAAGAAGTAGTGAGTTATCATCTTACATTTTAATTTAGTCATTTTTACTTACAGATCTTCTCGGACGCTTCCTCATAAAGGAAATTCGAGATCGGATCACGATGATCGAAGGTGAAGTGGAGACACTCCACCCCTTTCTTCACCCGAGAGTAGCATTTCTCCCCTCTTCCACGCTCGTGCAAGAGAGGAGTTTCTGCTACTCTCCCCTTTCTAATAGGGATGTGCAGACGACTGGAACGCAACCTTCGATCGCGATCCACCAGCTGCGCCGAACGGTGCAGCTCGTGGTTCGTCTCGACCACCTTAGCCATCTGCACACGGAGTCTCTCCACTTCCTCCTTCAACCTTCGTATCTCCTTCTCCCTACTTTCCCTCTCTGCTAGTAAAGCCTCTTCTCTGGCTTTCCCCTCGAGAGTCTTGAGCCTCTCCTGCTCCAACTCGCCATCCCGCTCGCTTAATCTCTCCTTCACCTTCTTCATCTCTCCGGCCACGTTCTTTAGGTCCTCATACTTTGCCTTGTATGAGAAGGCCTCCTCCTTCAACTTCTCCGCCTCTTTCTTTAGTCTATCCCGTTCGGCGATCACCGGCGGGCGCTTGACAAAATTGCGACATTGTGTTGCAATTCCACTCACAGTTACGGCTGTAGGGGTCTCGCGATCGAGGTCGACGTCCTCGATAAGTTGCGACTGTAGCTCTCCCTCCTCCTCCTCACTATCGCTGCTGGTCAGCGAGCTCTCGCTACTAAGTGACGATACAGCGGCAATCGCTTCAATGGCGGATTGTAGCTCAGTGGCCTCAGTGGTGAAAAGTGAACTCCGTTCTTGCTCGTTGGCAGATTGTAGCTCCAAAGAACGGAGCTCAGTGGCGAAGAGTGAACTCCGTTCTTCTTCGCCTACTTCGCCTGTTTGACACTCGCTGTGTTGTGAGTGCCAATCCTCCAGCCGCTCACTTAAGCGACTGACTTTGTGGACTCCGCAATAGTAGCGAGCGACCCCTATCTGTTTCTTGTTAGTACAAGCATGCTTCTTGAAGGCGTCAGCTCGGAATACCTTCCGGCATTGACACAGTTTGAAACTGGTCTTCATATTATTGTATTTCGGCATTTCTGAAGCGAAAAACGGAAAACAATGATTTTTACACTTAGTGAGGAATGATAGATTTGAGTGTAGTGAGTGGCACTCGATCCCGTCAACAGCCCGAAGGCCTTGTACTGATCACTAGGGAAGTGAGAGATCTTCCCCGATACCCGCTCTTTACAGCTGAAGACATCATTGTCACTGCCCCGAAGTGGTAACAGGAACGCCGAGTCAAAGGTAGTGATCAGTAGCTGGGATCTAACCCCTCAAAGCTGCCTTAGACTTAGTTAAATTTGAAATCTGATAGCAGATTTGAACTTAGCATACTTGAAAACCTTGAGGAAATATCCCAAGTTATTGCTTTGATCAGCTTGATAGCAAGCCGTAGAGTGCTTGATTCACCAGCGTTTTGCAATGGAGATGTTTAGAGGCCACCCATGACAAGATAGCTAAGACTCAACCGATTGGCGTTCAAAGTGCTACGTTGAGAGCTGTGTCAAATGCCCAACATGAGTTGCCCCAGCGGTTACGGTCTCAAATATGACACATTCCCTTGCCACACTTATCACTACGGCATCGTCCGCCGTCCCGAAGGAACACCCTGTCAGTGGAATATTACAGCAAAACTCTCCGTGTCTTGCTCGCTTTCAGTGAAAAGCCGCTTATAGCATGAGAAGACTGGCTCAGACATCATTAAAAATGCTTTCATTGACTTCAGCAGGGTCGAAAACCCCAGAAAACCTCCAAAAATAGTGAATTTAAAATTTTCAACTTTTTAGCACTACTTATGAAATTTTATAAGTAGTTTATCACTTAGGGCAGGTCAATAGCGACCGAACCTTTTTTGAATCAAGTCAAACGGACTTGTAGAAGCAAAGTTACAAGCCTTTAAAGTTTTGGAGTCTTTTATGGCCTGGAGACGAAGGCCATCTCCTGGCGAACCTCTAAGTCTGACGGCTTAGCTGATATCAGCAATGAAATTTTCTAAGTCGGTTTCTTACAGAAACTCGGAATTTGGAATGTCCGAAGCTATCATCGGAGCTCAGAGAGACGACTTACCGTTGGCAATCTCTCGTCTGAATGACAAGTCTCCGTCGGTTCCCAGCTTATATAGTGTGTGGCGATCAGCTGATGACGTAATACCCATCATCCAAACACTAAAAATCCCGTCTATCTCCGGTTCTAGTGCTCCGATTGAGCTAGAAATACACCATTTCCATGTAGAATTTGACGCTGAATCCGAATCTGGCCTCCGTTTTCCCATCCGATGCTTCGTTTTGGCTCTACAGTAGGCAGCCATCGCAAAAATTCTAACTCTGTCGTTTTTCCGAAAAATGTTGAAAATTTTTCTCTCCGATTGACTTGAAACTCTCCGATTGACATGAAACTCACCATACAGATAAAGAATTTGACGCTGATTCCAAATCTGAAATCCGTTTTCCCATCCGATGCTTCGTTTTGAAGCTACAACCCAAAACGTCCCAAATTCTAACTCTGTCGTTTTTCGCCAATGTCCCAAAATCTTAAATGGCGTCTCACATCTAAACGAAGACAGATAGGAACAAGCCGATTCTTTCACTGAATTTGTCTCACTCTTAGCTTTCAAACGAGCTATCGCACGACAAAATCCGTCCACTGGAAGCCAAAATCGAAGCAAGCTGTCCAGAGGGGGGGGACGTCAGCGAAAATTTTTCTCTCCGATTGACTTGAAACTCACCATACCGATGCAGAATTTCACGCTGAATCCGAATCTGGCCTCCGTTTTCTCATCCGATGCTTCGTTTTGGCTCTACAGTAGGCAGCCATCGCAAAAATTCTAACTCTGTCGTTTTTTTCGAAAAATGTTGAAAATTTTTTCTCTCCGATTGACTTGAAACTCACCATACAGATAGAGAATTTGACGCTGATTCCAAATCTGAAATCCGTTTTCCAATCCGATGCTTCGTTTTGAAGCTAGAGCCCAAAACGTCCCAAATTCTAACTCTGTCGTTTTTCGCCAATGTCCCAAAATCTTAAATGGTGTCTCACATCTAAACGAAGACAGATAGGAACAAGCCGATTCTTTCAGTGAATTTGTCTCACTCTTAGCTTTCAAACGAGCTATCGCACGACAAAATCCGTCCACTGGAAGCCAAAATCGAAGCAAGCTGTCCAGAGGGGGGGGAGGTCAGTGAAATTTCAGAATTTGATGAAAAATGTTTTGGTGACGGTCCCAGGTCGAAATTCCACACTTTGGAAAATTTTCAAAATTTTCAAAATTTTACCCATACAAAGTCACTCTGACACTTAGGATTTTTTCAGGTAAGCGAGCTCCGACCTAAAATCTTGTAACCGCTCTAACTTTTGAACGAAGACAGATAGGAACAAGCCGATTCTTTCACTGAATTTGTCTCACTCTTAGCTTTCAAACGAGCTATCGCACGACAAAATCCGTCCACTGGAAGCCAAAATCGAAGCAAGCTGTCCAGAGGGGGGGGGAGGTCAGTGAAAATTTTTCTCTCCGATTGACTTGAAACTCACCATACCGATGCAGAATTTCACGCTGAATCCGAATCTGGCCTCCGTTTTCTCATCCGATGCTTCGTTTGGGCGCTACACACCAAAACGTCCCAAATTCTAACTCTGTTAAAATTTTGAAGAAAAATTTTTTCTCGCCAATTGCCTTGAAACTCACCCTACCGATGCAGAATTTTACGCTGAATCCGAATCTGGCAGCCATTTCACCATCCACGACAACCTAGACGGTCGCCCACGTCAACCTAGGCGGTCGCCCACGTCAACCTAGGCGGTCGCCCACGTCAACCTAGGCGGTCGCCCACGTCAACCTAGGCGGTCGGCCACGTCAACCCATACGAGACCAACACATCCGAGTCTCACACTCTGTCGTACAGACCACAACCTCTGTCGTTCCAGAGGGGGGGGACTCAGACACGAAGCACCACGGCGGCCGACCACGACACTCTACCGTTCCAGAGGGGGGGGGGAGTCAGCGATGGCGGCCATCTTGCGCTATCTGGTGTTTGTCACTTCCTTACTACTAATACATCGGCATGATAAGCGCTGACACCCTGTTCATGCATCATTCATTTTCCTACTCTCATGTTTTCATGGTGAAAACAAGTTATTTTGAGATCAAGCGATTTGTGTTATTTTGACCTCGATCTTTGTGTCTAGACAAATACGAGTACTATATCATAACTTACTTAAAACCTGATCATTTACGAGTATGCTATCGAAAAATGTTATGTTGAATTATGTCAAAATTTAAGTAAGTCCGTTCATTGAAATATTCAGCAGTTTTTGATTTCCCTTAAGATGCTTGTCTTACACAAACATGTATGCAACGTACTAACTTGGTGTCTTTTATCCACAGGCCTCCAACACCGAAATCGTATGTATCCCAGACATGGGCAGGGCTATCATCATGGCTCGAGACATCAAAGTTGGTGAAACACTATTTATTGAGCAACCTTTGGTGTGTTGTCAATATTCTTGGAATAAACTTTATGGATACGCTGCTTGTGACCACTGCATGCGACCGTTAGAAAGTGCTGTAGAAAATATCCGGCGCCTTGCTCAGCAACCGAACTTACTTCTTCCCCGTTCTGATTTGTACATACACGACAAAGCAAATCAATGCATTTGTGAAGGTTGTCAGGCAGCTTACTGTTCACAAAGTTGCCGACAAGCTGCTTGGGAGCGGTATCATTGTCTGCTATGTCCAGGCCAGAGTATGGAAGTAGCAATGAAATTGGCTGCACTAGACGAGGCCTGGCGAGCAATGCATTTTCCACCGGAAACGACTACTATCATGCTCTTGGTTCGCCTCGCTGCCATGGTCCAACTGACTGAGTCTGGAGCAGCCAAAGAATCATTTCTATCCCGTCTCTCTCAATTTTGCCACACTACGGTGAACGAGGCAGAATCCTTAGCGTTGAAACTTCTCGGTGCTGAATTCGTAACTCAAATTGAGCAGCTCTGTCAACTGTTTCGTGGCGTGATTTACGAGGAATCGTTATCTGAGTGGTATTCATATGAAGGTTTTCGTTCATTACTTGCACTGCTGGGGAGGAATTGTCAAGGAGTTGCTTCGAGTCCATTTGGTGTATGGGTGAAACGCGTAAATCAGCTGACGACATCTGGTGCTTTAACTGTCGATGAACGAAGTCAACTTGAAGATTTGGTGGGCAGGCTGTACGAAAGAATTGATGAAGTGACTGGTTGCTGTTTCATGGACAATGAAGGTGTTGGCCTATATGAGAGGCAGGCCTGTGCCAATCATTCCTGTAGGCCAAATGCTGAAGTTCAATTTCTTCATAACGACGCCACTTTGTCACTCGTCGCTTTGAGAGATCTGAAGGCTGGTGAGCAGGTGTTTATCAGCTATCTGGATGAAGGAATTCAAGAATCCGGTAGACATACAAGACAAAAGTGGTTGCGAGAACATTACCTATTTTTGTGTAGATGTATCAGATGTATGGAACAAAAGGACGATGCTAGCGAGACGTCTGAGGAGGAAGACGAAGTAGATGATGAAGACATGGACGTTAATGAACATGTTTCTAGATGAATGCTGATGATAATCACGAGCTTATTTTCTTTGTGAGATCTGGAACATGAAGGATTCGACTTCATGCATTCTGTTTGAATGACTAAAAGGCATTATCACATTTTTGTGAAGCAGTTTTCTGTTATATGTCCACAGCATGTACAAAAAACAGTCAGATTGTCGTTTGAACTACCAGAGTTTATCTAGAACATCACGGTCAATGTAGCACATATCCGCAGTCACGAATGCTTGTCACTCGATTTTCATTATGCATATATCTATGATTGAATTACAAATCGCATATTTAGAACTAACTAAATACTTTCTAAATCTAAGATTTACAGAATCCTGGATCATATCAAAATCTAGTAATAAAATAATTTGTTTTTCAATTGAAGTAATTTTGTTTTATTATCAGTAATGCGCATGCCCTTCATTTTGCATTGCATCATTCAATTACGCATCCTTGGCATCGCATTTGCAAGCTGTTATATGTACAAACTGAATTCCATGCTACGTGCATACTAGGAAACTTCTCCGTAATTAAGTCAGCAATTTTTCACAAGATGGAGCCGATAGGTCTTGATCAACATTTTCAGTGATATTCGAACTGCATCAGTCACAAGATAACCCCGAGTTGACAATGTCATTATTTACGTCGCGTGCTAAAATTTCGATAATGATGAGGAAATTGTGCCTTATCTATCAAAAAGCATGATTGAATCTGGTAGTTCAAATTTGTTTGGTGAAATCATGCAAAAGTCATTGCTTTGTTTATCTTACCATTTGAAATTAATTAATTTCAATTTTTCCTTGAAATAAAATAGCAGAGAAATTCGTTTATTTTCAATTTACCATACAAATTGTGATCAATATTTGAGAAAATTGAAGTACTAGCATTGCAGCGTCCCGTCGTTAAGCTTCATAGTTGTAGCAAATAGCAGAGTAGCGACTCAAAAAAGTATATCAATAGCTAAATTTCTGCACGGGTCTTATCGAAATAGGCCTATGTATGTAAATTCGTACATAATTCACAATCACGAAATTAAGTCACAGAAGTATCACTTTTGACGTCGTTTCTGTTTTCATTTTAATGATAGTAGGTCTCGTATTAGCATATTCGCACTTCTAGAAAATACCAGTAGCCTGAGTCAGTGAGGGTGATTGCAATGTAGGCCTACCGTTGATGCAGAAGCCTGCAAATTATGAAAAATGGATTCCTAATGTAAATGTATTAAACACTTTCGATGACACTAGTCAACGTTGATCATAGCCTGTACAAACGGATTCTAAATAATCTTGTTCTGAAAGTACCTACGAAATGAGATAAAATCAGTAAAAATTTAATTGCATAGGCTATACCAATTTGAGACATTGGACTGCAGAAAAGTAACATAGATACGATGAAAGCAAAATGGACTGAGTCCATGGCAAGAGCAAATCACTAACATCTTTCATGATATAGGCCTATAATGGGGCTTGAATAGCTTGACACATATAAAATGGCCTCAGTGTTCTTGATATGTGCATTCTATGTTGTACATTTCTACAGTATGCAGGTACAGAAATATGACTCGATCTTGTGTCTGGAGGTTTGATTGCAATCCCAGAGATGTTTGCATATGCTGGTCCAGCTGCTTTAATGATCTTTTGGGTATCTCAATCTTGTTGCTTGCCCACTTGCGATAGTGCTATTTGATTCAGATACCAAAAGACATCTCGTCCGACCAATAAAACTACATCCGCAGTACACTAAGTGACATATGCCACGCTCAATCACGCGTGAACCACGCGTAATTATACATGACCCTAAACATCCGTGGCTATGCGGGATATTGCTGCAACATCTATATTATATAAGTTAGTATAGTTGGCAGTCCTGTTATATAGACTTTGCGTCTCATGTGTCTGCATGTATCAGAGGCTAAACAATGTAATAGGACCTCAATTTCATGCTCAGGGAAGACAGAACATGCTTAGCGGTTCATCCGTGGTTCAAGTGGCAGCGCAGACAACCGTAGACGACCCGCAAACTGTAGGCCTAAACGCTCGCCGGCGCGTATTCAGAAACATTTCCCATGTTTTAACAGCATCAGATCAAGTGACTTCTGACTCTTAGTGCAGCGCGTATGTACGCGAGTAGAAGAATAGAATTTCCTTAACCACGGATGTTTGGAGTGTTCAGTAATTATGCGTGACATGTCACCTAGTGTAGCATTTGACATTGCAACAGACGTCGCTTGATATCGGTCAACTAGAGGAATTGGATCATTCAAAGAGCGACAAGCGATCTTCATTATCTGAGGCAGTACAATACAAGTTGTGCTGCATAAAAAAATTGATTCACTCACATAGATTTTTCCAGACAAGTGAAGTCTGTCTCCCAGAAAGGGGATTCTAAGATACATTTTCTTATTTGACAGACCAATTGCTGGTTCTATTTTAATTTATTTTATAACAATCTTTAATTTTGCTGTCTTCTTTCATTTAGCAAATTATTAGCATTATCAAGCATCATGATGGCATTAGTAGTAAGGAATCCTCCCAACTGCGCACAGCGCCCCCCATGCAGCGTGAGTTGGGATGTTGTGGTTCTGGGTCGACCGTCCGGGTGGGTCGTGATCGACCGTCCTTGTTGGTCTTCGGCGGCGGTCTATGTTTTTGGTGTGTAGGTGTGTTTTGTGTTTAGATTTGGTTTCCTGATGAAATTCTGGGTCGAGATGTTGTGTTTCTTGGGTGTACATGTAGGTGTGGTTTAGGTGTGTTTTTGAGTGAGAAAATGGCTGTAGCGGTGAAACGAAGCCTCGTGTACGTGAAAATGGACGGCGGATTTGAGCTTTTTGGCCAATTTTGGGTCTAGCAGAGTTGTTTCCAGCGTCATAGGGCTAAAACCGAAGAACTTCGACCCCCCTTGGCAGCGTTCTTCCAACTTTGGTTCTAGAAATGGTAGAGTCGTGCAATAGCTCGTTTGAAAGCTAAGAGCGCTACAAATTCATTGGAAAGCATAGTTTGGCCATATCTTCCTTTGCTGAGGCTTGGGAGTGACATTGAGACTTTGGCCATGTTAGAGAGCCGTCAGAGGTTGAATTGGTCAGTTTTGGTCTGTAGCGGCTAAACGAAGCCTCATACGTGAAAATGGACGGCGGATTTGAACTTTTTGGCCAATTTTGAGTCTAGACTACTTGCCC